>JABXWE010004197.1:0-24597 GCA_014611495.1 Limonius californicus
TATATATATATATATATATATATATATATATATATATAGCGAAAACATTCTTGGTTTATCATAAATATGTTATTTTGTAGATATAAAATAAATTATTACATAAACCCTTAAGAAACACCCAATAAAGTCGTGCAGTAATGCATTGAGTAATATGAAATCTCCTATCTACGATTTTTTTAGATATCTTAATATCAACAGTCTTATGCTTATCTGTAATAAGTTGGGTTGTAGATATATTGTTGGGGTTTTAGGCACGTACATTTATGTGTCGCCCTGTATTGAACGCTATAAATCGTCCTATTATAATTATTTAACAGAATACAATAAACAATTTATTTAAATAAATTATTTATTTGAATCTAACACCAACATGAATAAGCTTAAAATAAAAAAAAATAGTAATTAAATTAATGAATGAATGAATAATTTTGTAGAAATATAAAGAAGAAACTTAGATTTGAACAGAAACCCTTGCAATTTGTCAAGTCATTACACCAATACAGACTACATATATTTCAGCCGTACTTAATGTTGTAAATTGTTCATAAATAAACTTTAAATTAAAAAATTTAAGGTGTCTACAAAAAGGAATGTATCTCTAGGGAAAATGTAATTTTTTCTCAAGTTATATTCTTAGGTTTTGTCTGAAATGTTGGTGTACGTACCTACCAGGGACGTAGATGAAAGCCAGTGAGAAATGTTTCTTAAATCGTTAATTAAAATTTACTGTATATTATTAAATTTTACGTTTGTCAAACATTGGCCGCGCGAGTGCGAATAAGGTAAGGCGTGCGCTAGTCATATCAAGAAGTGAGAGAACAACCGTTCTAGGTTGGACACTGCAATAATGGACTGAAAATCGCTTTAAAGGTAATAATATGAATAATTAAATAAAACATAATAAATTAAATTTCATGGGGATATAGCTTTATGAAAGATCAAGGAACATTGAGCAACTGTTGTAATGTCAAGAATACAATACCGGGTGACCACGAGATGCGGTAACAGCATGTTGTTGTCTGCAAAATTATTGTTTTGAAATTTTAAACTACTATGAAACCTTTAAATTCTCAATTTTAAGCTATTTTTAACCTTAGTTATTACTTCCGGTTTGGCCGGAACTAATATGAACTTTTTATTTTTAAATACAACTACCTCCTTTTTTATGATAATCTTATTCGCCATAAAATGCAATAGATTGATATGTGACAAAATCACATTTCAATTTGAAATGGCCGAAATGTGCAATTGTTTAGCAGAATATTTAAATGCCCGCTAATGATATTCATAGTTAATTTTTTTAAAGTTGGCCGAGGGAATAAAATAATCATCAACTTCTTTTTTTTTTCTCGATTTGTTTAAATACTTCACTGGGGAAAGAAGATAAAAAAATTAAAAAAGAAAACTTTTCAATCTTTAAACGGTGATTTTTTAATTCACCTTTTTAAATTGTCATTTTATTTGCCTTAATTTAATATCATTAACATACCCCATTATTATTTTAAAAATAGCAAAAAATTTTGCAAAAGCTTAGCTACTTGGAGGAAGAAGGCAGATATTTTCAACATTATTTTGTTGTGATCATTACATTAGTTCAGGTGTATTCATTTCTTTTACTGTTGCTCAATAAAAGATTTCTGTTCCTAAAAATGACGTTTCATTATTATTTAATTCCAGCTAACACAACCTAACCTGAAATTGACATTATAAACATTCCTTTAGTCTAGAAAAGACGTGACTTTTCATTCCACAGCCCGCTGGGGATCAGCTTTTTTTAGATATCTTGATATGTTGATGTCAAAACCGTCTTTTTTCTTCCAACACCTCCTTGAAAATTATTATTGGTCTACTCTAATAACTTTATCATACATTTTTGAAACTTTGGGATTGATTATTTCGAAAACTTTCCTCTTCAAGGTCATACGTTTTTGCCAATGTTGTACTCAGAAAAATATGCTGTATCCAAAGATGCACTCATAAAAAATAAGGTTGATTTGTCCGAGGATTTTCTGTGAAAACTCTTCTAAAATTTTTTATCGAATTTATCCACTACTTTACAAAAGCACTGTATTGCAAAATTTACGACAAATAAGATCATAAAAGAGAAGGTAATTGATGTTAAAAATAAAAAGTTGACATCAATTCTGGTCAAAGTGGAAGTAGAAACTAAACTTAAAAAATGTTCACACTTACGCATTTATGGGTTATATGTCAACTTAGGTTTATTAAAAACAAAAAAGTTACATGCTGTTACCACGGTCACCCTGTACAATCAGCACAGTTTTAGTTCAGTCTGCATGTGAAAATTATAAAAGTACCCAAACTTCACTATTCATGCTGCTTAACAATTATACAACTCTACTGTTTTCCCATTTGTTACAAACTCCATCACAAATAACGCTGTGCAATTTTTATGGTTTTACATAAATGATACACGCAAATTTATCTATTTCTTTTTTTTTATTATCTTGTCCATTTCAAGTCTTTGTTTTTTATGTTAAGTACATATTATAAGTACTTTTTATTAAATATTTATGATAGCAAGCAAAATGTTTGTATTACATTTTTATCTATCTTTAGTAGCACTCTTGTCTTAAATTTTTAATGTATGTACTTACCTATACAACACACAAGACGTAGAAAATTCCTAAATTCAAAAAAATGTCAAATACGTACATGTACTATAATCTATTTATTATGTCAACAACCTGTTATAGTATACATGTCAATTACAAATAGCATATTTTACAGCTTGTGTAAATTATCAAAGAGAAATATAAATTAACAGCAATAAATATGAATTTATAAATGAACAACAAATTGATTTATATGAGGATAGTTAACGATTCAACTTCATACTCTAGTGATTAATGAAAATCATTTCTTATATAAAATATATACACTCTAATTTTCAACATTAGTGTGGATTAGGAAGATACAGATTATTAAAAAAAATTAAAATGAATACCTAAGGTGTAAAATCATAGCTTGAAATTGCCTAACAATTAACATGTAACAATAAATTAAAGTGACATAAAAAACTTTTATATTTTCCTATTTCATAATAAAAATAGCTATATTATGATGCGGACTTCTTCCACCTGAGGTAATTGTAAAATACTTGGTTTCCGCAGTTAACTTTTTTCTGCCGATGCCTTTTTGTATTCATTAGCAATTGTCTTAATAACTGAAATTTTGTCTTTCAGCTGTTCTTTTGCACTTTCCGCCTCTGAACCACCACTCAACATCAGGGTCACTGAATCTAAATACAAATGAAAGATTAGGAACTTTATTAAATACAAAGTGTATGTATTTTTAAAATTAATTAATTTACAGACGTGACAAAACATGCAATTTTAAATATAATATTCGTACAATATTTTTGCTTACCATGATATGCAGATAACTCAGCCGATTGTTCTGGTGAGAGATACTGTTTTAAAAATTGTAAAATTGATGCAACATGTCGCCCACTTGCGTGCAGAATATTCTGAGTGGCGCCAATAAAAATAATTAAGCTAGTTAAATGTAGAACTAATGCAGGATCCTCACATTTATCTAACTGATCTAACAAACCATGCTTGTGGTTTAATATTACCAATCTATCCTTCTTCTTATCAATTTTTTTTAAGATCATGCTGCAAGCTGCTAAGCCTTCCTCTGCAGCTGTCATGAATTCTTCAATGCTTTGCCCTGAAAGTGTTTTAATAAGCGATTGTAAAGCAGCTTTGTAATCTGTAGATACATCATTTATAAACTTCAGACGTTGTTCATTTGTAAAATTATCTGTTACAGTGTTTAATCCTTCTTCCGATGATATGTAGTTAAGAATTTCATTGACAATATCTGTACACAAAGATTTTAGCAAATATTTGAAAAGCTGAGGTTGGAGATCTGATGGCAAGAGTTTTACGCCTTTCTCAAATAATCTAATGTCTCCCAACAAAACATTGAGCTTATTTTGGACATCATTGTGAGTGTTTCTGCGAGTAGCTGTACGATCCGATATTGTAGTTGCATATATTCCAGCAGCAATTTCAAGTCCACTTTCATTTAAAGTTGGTAGCAGATATCCTGCAATATTTTCTAGAAGGTCATCTAATCCTTCATCCTCTAATTTACTTTGTATTAGAAGTTTAATATCTTCTATGTTAATAACTTCAAGGGCAATTTTCTTCTCTGGTATTTCATAATCATCATCATTATCAACATTTTTAGCAGAGCGGTATAGTTTTTTTGTAGATTTTGTTTTTGTCTCTCTACCTTGTGTACCACCTCCACTTTTTCCACCTGCAGCTTTCTTTCTTCGTTCCTCACGTTTGTCAACTTTAACGTGTTCTGTATCACCTTCTCCTTTTTGCACTTTAATAGAAGATATTTGCGTGTCTGTTTGATATTGTTGATATTTACCAGATTCAACAGCAAGCTTTGCTCTTTCTTGCACCAATGCTTCACAACCTTTGCCTAGTGACTCAATGAAAGCTGTACTGACAACAAAATGTTCCACTACAACAATCTGCTTCTGCTTCTGAGGGGTTAATACATGATCCATAACAAGTTTAATGTCTGCATCATTAAATACAGATGGGAGATTGCTTTGTAAATCTACATAAGATTTGCTCGATATGCATTCCTCTATATCGGCTTCAATACGCTCCAGAATGGCTTTAGATACAATGCATGATTTTAGAAGTAGGGTATTTTCATTTGCAAATTGTTTTTTCAAATATGTTTTATAATCAGAAATTCCTATTCTTGCTAGTGCATCGAATTCTATATAACCATTTTGTTTGTAAAAGTTGGTGACCCATTCACTCTGCAATTTAAAAAATATTGTATATGTGATGTCAAACAATTAACAACTGTATTGGCTGGTGGTTGATAATACACAGAAAGGAATTATTAATAAATTTAATACACCGCTTGAGAAAAAAAAGTCAACCTAAATACGTTTTGCAGTCAATTTATGTAGTTATTTTTCTACTAATTTGTCTATTACTTATTTAGATATACCTACTAGTCTATAAATCGTTAAGATTTTGTTTCCTCAAACAATGTAATTGGCAAACAATTTTGATACAGCACTTCAGATATAAAAACTTTAAGAACAATGAAAATTTTCCACAAAAATATTATTTCCTCCCACAATTTTTTTCTTGTTCTAAACTTGTATTGAAAACATGGACAATTGCATAGTTATTTGTAGTTTCAAAATACGTTGATTAATTCTTGGGAAAAGATAGCTAATGAGAAACTTATATTGAAATTCTGTTTTCCAGTATTAAATTACAGCATAAGTTAAATTTTTTATATACAGGGTAATAAAAAGTAAGGAACATCGATGCTAGAGCCTTAAATAATAATTTTACAAAAAAAGTTTCTAACAAAAGTTTTCTATCAAGTTATTTGCCACAATTTGGCGCATTTCGGTTTTTTTCGATTGTCATATGTTTTAGCTATGATGTCATCGACATTTTTTTTAAATGGCAACCTTTACTTGTTGTGGTAGGACCAGTTAGTGCTTTTTATTTTCTATACAGCCATGTAAAAATATCATATATTTGCATAATAAAAATTTCAAGAACAATCACGAAAAACGTTTATTGTTGTCACTGGCAACATTTTTCATCAGGTACACTTATTGCAAAATAAACAGAAGACAATAGTAGGCAATTGTTGGCAAATGTTTAAAATTGAACAAATGCAAATCTGTAATGTCAATTCGGTGACAGTTAGCATTATTAAGTGATTAAAATTTAGTCTGTGTCCTGTGTTGAATACGAATTTCTAATCATGGTACTTTTAACAGAAACTGAACGTATCGAAATTTTGATGATTATCGGGTATGGTGATAAAACAAGAACTCACGACGATGTTTGCGCTTTATTTAATACTGCACATCCAAATCGTGAACCTGTTACGTGGTTCACTGTAATCAAAATTAATAGAAAATTTAGAGAAACGGGCCACGTCAAAGACTTGGATAAAATTGGCCATGCAAAAATAGCGACAAACGATAAAATGTTGGACATTGTGCTTACAGTTTCTGAAAACCCTCATACTTCAACTCGACAATTAGCCCTGGATAATAATGTCAGTCAAGGAGCTGTATTGAATATTTTACATACAGAAAAACTTGTTCAAGAATTATCAGAAGATGATTTTGATAGGAGAATTCAGTTCAGCGAAGAAATGATGGACAAGTGCCATAACAACCCACACTTTGTGAATTCTATTATTTTCTCCGAAGAAGCCACATTTTCTTTAAATGGAGCTGTAAATCGGCACAATTCCCGTTATTGGTCGCGACATAACCCACATTGTATGGAAGAATTACACAAACAGTATCCACAAAAAGTAAACGTGTGGGCGGGAATTATAGGAGACAGAAATCTTGGTCCTGTTTTCTTTGATGGCACATTAAATGCTGATCGGTATTTGGATTTTTTGAGATTTGAACTAGTTGCCGCGTTAGCTGTTTTATATCCAAATGCAGAAAATCCGGACACGCCGAACGATAGAATTTGGTTGCAACAAGATGGTGCTCCACTTCATTATGGCATTCATGTTCGTCAATATTTAGATGGAATTTTTACAAATAGGCAGATAGGAAGAGGAGGACATATTGAGTGGCCAGCGCGATCTCCGGATTTAAACCCGCTTGACTTCTTTTTATGGGTCCCATCTTAAAAAGTACAGTGTATTCAAGCAGACCAGACAATTTGGAAAATCTAAAAATTCGTATCCGTGAGCATATACGAACAATATCACCTGCTACAATTCAAAATGCAGTTCAAAGATTTTCTGATCGTATTGCCCACTGTCAGACAGTGAATGATGAACAGTTTGAACATTTGCTTTCTTAAATTGATGATAAATATGATTTGAAACTATTTTACTAATTTGTGGATCTGCTATAGTCTTTTGTTTATCTTACAATAAGTGCACCTGATGAAAAATGTTGCCAGTGACAAAAATAAATGTTTATCGTGATTGTTCTTGAAATTTTTATTATGCAAATGTATGATATTTTTACATGGCTGTATAGAGAATAAAAAGCACTAACTGGTCATGGCATAAAAAGTACAGGCTGCTATTAAAAAAAATGTCGATGATATCATTGCTAAAACATATGAAAATCGAAAAAAAAAAATTAGAAACACCAAATGGTGGCAAATAACTTGATAGGAAACTTTTGTTAGAAACTTTTTTTCATAAAGTTATTATTTAAGGCTGTAGCATCGATGTTCCTTACTTTTTATTCACCCTGTATACTTATGTTTTCTTAAATGCACATGAGACTCCCTGCATTCCACTTATTTATAATTTATATTTTGTGGAGTAAGAAAATACTTTTATGTAAAAAAACATTATCGTTTAAACAATATTCTAATATCGGAAAACATGGTTTTGTGTTGCAGAAATATTTTTCTATGTAATTAAATATTATTCTCGCACAAAACAACAGATTTTGCTGAAGGGATCAAATTTAGATCCAAACGGTACTTTATATATTTAATTTAAGAAGGTCTGCTCTATTATTATATATACATACCTGTGAGCGAGAATAAATATTGGGCACATACAAAGCCCCAGGAATTCGACTTGTAAGGAATCCATACATTGAAGTATGATCAAACAGTGAAAAAAACAACTTGTCAGACATACCGATGAGATTTAAAATAGCAGACACAGGTGTTGGCCTAGTCAAACCAATAAGGGCACCCTTAATTTTTGCTTTACTCCTAGCAATAAACGATTCTGTGAAAAATATTTTTGAATCACTTTTATCTTGTTCACCATGAATTATTTTTCCTAAATGCTTTTCCAAAACATTCTGTTGTATAAATTCTGCTGGCAAGTCATATTGGATTGTCAAGTCGCTCACATTTATTTGACCTTGTTGCTGCAGTTTTTCATCAATCTCTCCAGCAATTTTGGTTATGTATGTACTATCAATTAATTGGCCAAGAACTGAATGAATATCCTTTTGACCATGCACAACTTCACCAATGTGTGTTGTTATGTGGCTTAAATCAACACCAATAGATTTTGCTAACTCTACAAAGTTAACTCGGCCTCCATTTACGTATAGTTCTCCTCTGATATCTTGAACTAAGTGTGAAGGGGTTAAGTATTCTTTTCCGTCACTTGTAAATATGAGATCAATTAATTTTCTATTTATTAACCATGACACAATTTCAACACAGTTTCTTTCCGATAATCTGAAATATTCTCAAGTAGTTATTATGCACTAGCAGCCAGTGAATATTTACCTTTGAGTAGTAGAGCTTAGTTGTACTTTTTGAAAATCTGCAGCTAATCGTTTTACTTCTTCCCAGCTAGCCATTGTTTTCTAAATTTGATACTTCTAAGAACAAATGGATTGAAGTAATGGGATTCACTTCCTTTATTGTAGAGGAATTAATTGAATGTTATATGATATATATTTATTATTTATAACTTACGATTTGTTTATTTTACGAATAATACCTAAATCTAAATATCTATTTAAATTGTGAATTAATTACCCGAACCGAATACGTTGCAATTTTAATTCAACATATGGCAAATGTTGGATGAAGTGATAAATTTTGACGTTTCTTCTACATATAAACTTATCACCATCGAATACACTTACGTCGAATCGATTATTTGCAACGAATCGTGTTGCCGAAGTCTTTGGATATATTTTGTTCAAACTAATGATAAAAACAATTCTTATAACATATGCCAAATTGTCCAATTGCTCATGTCAGGGTGTGCCAATTTTATAATTTCTTAAAGATATTTTGTTGATTTTACGAAAACTATCGGAACAAAGTTTTAGTTAGTAATGTTTCCTGCTTCTATCACTAATTTAGTTGTGGTGTTAAAAACTTATAATACACACCTAAGATTACCGAGATATTCGTTATTACGGTCACTGAAGGTGTAATTTTCAAAACGTACAGCGGTTAATTACTTGGTATACAATTCAACAAATGGTGCAATAAGTACAATTCAGTAATGCATATATTGAATACAACAAACAAATATTAAAGGAAATATGTTGAATATTATCGATCTCAACGCTCCCTATAGTCAAGTTTAGACAATATCAATACAAAATATGTGTCATCAATTCACAAGTGGTTGTGCCAAGTATGCATATTATGTGTCATGGCATTCTAGATTTATTAATTAAAATGTGCGTCTGCTTCTTAACTTTCAAGAGTCTGTAACTTCGCAGAGGTGTAACTTTGGTTTAAAGTATGTATGTTCAATCGTCTTATTTTTGTATCTATTTTTAGTTTGATACTTTTCCTACGAGTTATACATCCTATTTTTTCTCCGATCGGAATTAATTAATATTTTATTATTTTTTATTTATAAACGTCATATATGTAATTCTTACCACTTAGTTCAGAAAATTACATAAACATAAATAACATAGAGGGCGTTGTATGCCCAGTAAATGTATCTGAACTAACCTATGATTACAAATTAATTTATAGACATATATTGGGGTTGTTTTTAAGCCAATTTAAGGAGCAGGCGCAATACATATTATAGAAAAGCCATGCAGTTTTATGGAAAAAAAAGGAAAACGGGGTATACCGAAAATAGTGCATGTGCTCGTTAACCTCAGTGACAGTAGATTAGATAAAAATATTAACTTTCCGGCCTAGGTCGATTTTTCGTCCGTTCAATTGTGGTTGCCCAGCAACGACTATAACATGTACAACAACACACAACACATTCAGTTTTAGGAGCGAAGACACGCCAGAACGGTAGCATTTTTAGTCCGATCGAAGAAAAAGTAATTTTTTTAAATAATATTTTATATATGTAACATTTGAATTTGATTTTGACGGAACCAATTGGCCAAAAACACAACTAGTTTGAATACATTGCTTACTGAAAATAGGGTTTAACCGAACCCACTTTTATTGTTCAAATATATGGTTGTTTTAACTTACGAACGACTTTTTTTTTAATCTGCATTGTGAAACGCATGAAAGTTGTTTAAAACATCTGTTTTAAGACAAGGTTCGATAACTACTACGGTCTTCCATTTTGCGCAGGTTAGCATATAATACAATCTTTGCCGACCTATGATCTTTACCTTTAGCAGTAATTAAATTAAGATATTAAAATCTTATATTCTAATATTGATTGTATTTATATTAAATGTACAATATATTTTGTAATATATTAGGTTTAATCTTTAATAATTTAATGAATGGGTTAACATCATACTTTAATGGAAATCACCTTAGTTTTATATTCTGAGAGATTATATTATCTTTTTGAAATGAAAATACTATCATAATTAGGTATACAATATAAGTTGGGATGCAAATATATATAGCCGTCGGATTAGGTACCCGTTTAAAGTACCTACCGTCATAGTTGGTCATATTTAGGTACGTATAATTTTAATACATCTGTAAACATGTGATACCACTGTGTCTAGGAGGTTTTTAGTTGCTAGAGAGAATGATTTATTTTCTTTATAGTACCATGAGTTAGATGTGTCCAGAATTACAATTCAGCATAACATTCCTAGTTAGAGTGAACCTGTACAGAGTTGGAAACTCTGTTACCACATAGGCGGAAATGCCGAAGAATCGTCGCCGTAAACGACGCCCTATGCTTCTGATGAAATGACAGGATTGATGATGATGATGATGATAACATTCCTTAAGTTAAACAAATAAATAAACTGTTCTGAAAAACTAAACATCAATAAATTAGAAGACTTAACAATGATGCCTTTATTTCTGTATGCGTATATCTGGCAAGTACAACAACAGTATATAACAGATACATATCTACTGAAATAATTTTTTTATCGCAATATACACTAGTCAATATGCAAGTACTATTTAATAAATATTTGCGTTGGAATTTATATTTTATTTTTAACAATACATTCTACATTACATTCTAACGTTAGTCAACGTGCACTGTAAGAACAACCTACTAAAAACTCAATAAATTTCATCTTCAAATTCTTCGCCGGACTTTCTATAGTACGAGTAATAATAAAGGGTTAAATATCAAAGACATCTTCTCGATATTCAACAGTCCACGCTGAATCAATAACGTTTTCTACTTTAATAAGATATGCATCTCATTTCTCTTCACCTACTTTTTTAAGCACTCTCTTCCAAGTTGGTATAACATCTTTTTTTGTTCAAATTACAATTACAATCTGACCATATCATTTCAGTCGCGTTGTATTGACAATAGTATAGCGGAACCCGCAATATTTTATGATGCTATTTCTTGACATATTCGTCTAGCTGGTAGGTTTTTGCTATTCGTCGAAGAGGTACAATATATTGCTTTTTCGGAATAATGTACATCTATATTTTTGCTTATTAACCATGAAATTAATTTTTTAGACCAGGATTTTGTAGGTATTTTCTCTTCAACGCTGTTGTGATACCTAGCATAACTATTAATGAAGATTTTGTAACGTTTGGTATCAATTGGGTTTTAAACCATCGTTCAAAATTCTCTATTTTCATGTTGTCATAATAATCAACTTTACTTGTTCCACTTTTGAAAACTAATCAAGCGTCTGTTACATAACCTTCACTACCACCTGCATGAAGAACTATGTACTACGCGATCTGTGCGATCCTCTGCTAAAAATTCAAGTTTCATCGATAAATGCTGAGCATAGCGGTGGTACTGATT
The DNA here is from genome assembly GCA_014611495.1 of Limonius californicus. Lineage (NCBI taxonomy): Eukaryota > Metazoa > Arthropoda > Insecta > Coleoptera > Elateridae > Limonius > Limonius californicus. Next base: position 11,692 of record JABXWE010004197.1, read on the forward strand.
TTTTGATTTTTCACATATTTCATAAGCTGAATATCGGACAAAAAAATGTATAATACCGAAGTAGAAAATTGAAATTCTTCTTGGTATTTTTCCATCATGCGTTTGTGCAACGTTTGCATTGTTACGGGTTGCTCGGTGGTGTACATTTTGTACACATCTCTTATGGAGTTCTGCAATGTAGACGTTGCGTGCGTTTTTACCGTTATCATTTTCTGCAACCTATTTTGTTTATAAACTTTATCTGTTTATATACCATTCTTCTTCAGGTTATAAATTGCACTGTCGACAGTTTCAAAGCAAACGAAGTGCGACAAACGACATTTATAGGTGAAATTAATTATTCTTCTCTTCGTAATTTTTCGCTCCCTTCTTGAAAAAATTGCAAACCATTCTCAATATACAAAAATACATTCAAATACATGTTCCATCATTAACAGCAGCCTATAAAAAATATTTAGAATTGGAAGACTAGTATTCCAGATTTTAAACGATGGTTACTTCTATAGGGTAATATAACGTTGGAGCAATCAGATGTATTAGGAGCCATATTGAATTAAGTAATTATTTGAAATCGATGTAGTACTTTCAAAACTAATAGGGAACAAAAAGTCATGTAATGTGGTTTTAAGAAAACGAGTACAGATGATGTATTCAGTAAATTAAAAATTTAGTTAATAATAATATGCAGTAATGTCCAGTTATAATAAACCACTAAAGGCCACCAAAAACGGTACTTTATGGCCGCAATTCATTATATCCAACAAAGCAATAAATTCATACAAACCGAAGGTGTATTGTGTATTGAAAATGTTAAATACAAAAGAAGAAAAGTGCAAGCGACAATATCGTCATCTGACAATGTTTCTGTACATACATCCTTTATCATCATCAATTACAGGTAGAGCATCGCCATTATTTCCCACATTGTCAAGATCAGTTGAGCCACTCGCTTAACAGAAGTTCATCATCATGATCAAATTCATCAGAGCAACAAACGGGCTTTCTGAGAAATCCCAGTTTACAATTCCCGGAAAAGAAACTTCATTATAAGCGACACATTTTACTGTAATGGTTTATAATAAACAAGAGTGCAATACAACCGGGTTCATTATAGGCAGTCACTACTAGTCAATTTCATGTATAGAAAAATGTATGATCCTACCTATACTACTTCGATACATATTATTTATTAACACATTTACTGTCTTTTTTCAAGTACCTATGTGTTTTAGTTAACAAAAATTCCAAAGAAGTCCCTAATCTATCAACAAATAAGTTAACCATTATAAACGTTTTACAGTTATTTTTATTAATACATCGATGCTCATAAAGTACTAGTCGTTTTGTTAAAATTAAAAAAATACGTTATATAAAACAATATCAAAATTGGTAATACTTAAAATTATTTTTTTTTCAAATCCGTTTCATTCCTTTGAAATTGATCAAAATGCGAGCTTCATAGATTATTTAGAAGAACCTCTGTCGAAATCTACTACGTTAACCTCAGTTTCATCCAAAGTAGGAGATGTCCCTCTTAGTGTTGTCCACCTCGTGGGTTTACAGGTACTAAAATTATTAATCTTTATAGTAAAACCGCATAATCAGAATATGTTATTAACTTTTTGAAATTGGCTGCATCTTCAATAATATCAGGTAATTCGCGCTTGTGAACAGATGCCAAAACTATGCAGCACATTATAATAAGTACGATGCAACACCAGAGCGTAATTAAAAATGTTTGCTTGTTGTTATACAAGATCGGCAAAAGTAGTCGGGCAAATGAGAAACTTAATTCACCAATAGCGATGGTCACCCCTGTTCCTTCTCCTCTCATTTCCGTAGGAAATGCACGAGGCGTAACGTTCCAAATGGTAAAAAGAGACAATGTGTGGAATCCATAGGCAATTACACCCATTGATAGGTATTTACGTACCTTATGCTGCATAAAAACGAAAAACGATATAAACAACCAGTTGCAAGTAACTCCGTGCATTGAAATAAATGTATTTGAAACCTTAAGAAAATTACGTGCATGTACTGATCCAGTAAGGACACATGTAGTAGATGTGATAGCACCTCCCACAACACTGCTTAATGCAATCGTTATTTTGTGACTAATAAGGTGACACAACAGCAAACTCCCAGCTGCTGCTACTATGCTGCTGATACCAGATAAGAGTATCATTTTGAAAAGATTTTCATCTTCATCCAAAAGCACTGCCATCATAAGCCCATTTATAAATGTTGTTAAAAAAGTTATGATACATGCAGCTATAATAACCCATCGAATTTTTGAAGGCTTTAACATACTAAAAAACCCCATACTTCGCCTGCTTGTGGTATTCTAAAATATATCACTTTTTACTAATATCTTTCTAAAATCGATTGTAAACATTCTGATGAACTTTGTTTAATTTATGAGGATAAAAAACTTAAAAATTAGAAACTGACTTACAGACGTACAATGATTTGTATTGGTCGGAGTCTAAAATTTGATGGCATCTTCTGTCCATTAAAACGTGCTACTGATAATAAAACTGATTCTGCTGTAAGAGTTTTATTTTGACATAGTAACCAATTTGGAGATTCCCGTATTGCGCTAGAAACATTTATGCATTTTTGCAATTCTATCATTAATTTTGGCTGTGAATTATAACGCTTACCCAATAGTAGCAATCAAAACAATTTGTGGTATTGACATAACTAAGATGTTCTTCATACTATCTGCAAGTATCATCCATATGAAAGGCAGTGTGGCATGTCCTATTGCAAAGGATAAACAAAGCAGTCCCAAATCAAACGTCCTCCACTTGTTGGATGACAGTTCACAAGCTGAAATACATTTCAGTTAAATTATATACACTTTTAAGGGCAAATATAGTTAAGGTGAAAATCGCTAAATAATAGTTCCAATGGAAAACTGGTCGAATAGAAATTCATCTGGCAGTATGGAACACTAAGGTTTTAAGCTACGCCATCAACAACTGTACAAATCAAAATTAAAAGCAACGTCGGAGACCGCTCAAAAATTGAAGACCGACTTAACAAAGTAAATTCAGAGGATATACTGGAAATTAACAACAATGAAATGAAAACTGCAATAAAAGAAACGATAAGCAACAAATCCAAAGGGATGATGGAATGGCAAAAACGTTGAAACGAGGAGAAAAATTAGTAAAAGCTACAAAAATACTACTGAATAATTGTTTAGCTGAGTGTAGAATACTATCAACTTTAGAGGAATGCCACTGCCATACTATCGTTTAAAAGGGAGACAGAAAGAATAGACCCATAAGCGTCAGTGTGATCCAGTGGTTAAAACATTGGGCTCCACAACCGATTTGTGCCATGATTGGCGAGCGGCCTACCCAGTTGCTTTAAATAATTGGGTACCTGCATTCGTGTTAACAAAGAGTAATAATACATTGTCATTTGTCTATTGCATAATGCCCACCACATCACCACGTGCCAGGAATTTGGCACGCGACAACCGGGTCGGAATTTTGACCTTGCACCTTGCAGGCCAAACTCCTTCAGGGGGTGTAGAGCCTCATCAACATTATTATAGACGCATAAGTCTCTTATTCCTACTATAAAAACTTTTTTCAAAAGTAACCAAAATTTTTAAAGAAATTTAAAAACTATCTATCTCGAGAACAGGCAGCCTTCCGAAAAAGGTTTAGCAGTAGTGACTATCTTCTAACATGAAGATATTCACACAGAAACGAAGTGAATACCATCTAAAATTCTAACCCTTTTCGGCTTTCATAGGGTATGAAATAGCTTCCGACTAATCAAAATATAAGCAGTACAAGAGGCACTGCAGAGCCATAGGATTAACCGCAGATATGCAGATCTAATCCAGTATATCTACAACAAGCTACGATGACAATAACGCTGGAAAAATTACAAATAACTCTTAACATAATACCTACCAGCAAAGGAGTAAAATAAGGAAACTCCATCTTGCCAATGTTGTTCATCACGACACTCAAAGACGTCATCAAAAAATTATCATGGGAAGACAAGTTAATCAACATAAATTGATAAAAGTTAATTATTTTTTTCTTTTTTTTTGTTATTATTAACCCGCAACATCCCATTGTTGGGCAAGGGCCTCCCCCATAAGGGGGGCTATTGATCTACTCTCCTATAGTGATCAATCCTCATGGGAGAGAGGCGCCGCGTTAACGCAATCTTCGGGTCACCTATCCAAATACTGACCGGAGACCGCGCTGCCTTAAAACTCTCCTGATCGTACGTGAACGGGCGACGAATGTGCGCAACCCGGGACCTTATAAAAGTTAAACTATCTGAAATATGTAGACGATATACTTTTAAAAGTAAAACATTACAAGATGAGCTACAACGCATGATATTAAATCTTCATCAACATCCTAAGAAAGTAGAACTAAAGGTTAACGCAAGCAAATACTAAGGTTATGACAAAATCAAATGAACATCTACACATACAAATAAAATGAAAGAACCTGAAACAGGTGAATGAAGCGCTAAGGTGAACAAGTAAACTCTCAACAATTTTAAAGTCATATAATATTCATATTGGCATCCTGTAATTTCGTCAGCCTTCAATATCTAATTCTGGAATTGTTTGAAGCGGATTGCTTTAAAATGGCACTATTTTTATAACATTAAAAGTATTATACATACTTAAAACGATGGCCATTAATGCTGTTCCAGATAATGAGAAACCATTAAAAATTCTAGATATGCTGAAAAATGTATAGTTTTTGCTTGTAGTTACAAGTATTCCACTGCAAGGTTGAAGTACTAAGGATATAAATAATATTTTTTTTCGGCCCCATCTATAAAACGTTAGTATATAGTGTAGCAATACTTGTTATCGTTTGATGGTTTACCTATCTGCAAAATGCCCCATCATTATATAACCAACAGCCATTCCACTTCTAAAAAGGATATTTGACACGTCCACTGTTATTTGTTTATCGCACACCAAATTCCACTAGAACAAATTGATAGGAACTCCCATTATAGACATTATCAATTTGGCCTTACTTCTTCTTACACGCTGCTTTAAGGAAATAAAAGTACAATTGACAATTGAGTACTAACCTTTTCAATTAAAGTATATCCATAAAGGTGAGAAAATTTAAACGTGTGACATCGACTTCCGTTTATTATAAAACAGGAATTATATGTTAAGATAGAGGAGTGGTTACAATTAAATCCAAGATGTGACGGAATAAGCAGTTCTGGAGTGAATACATTTAAACCATGAAACACCATCATTATACAAAATATCAGAATAACTAGTATACGCCAGCGATTCCACGATCCAACAACAGAAGCTAACAGTTCTTCTGGTATATTACTAGTAGGAAAGTTCGCTCCAGTGGAAGTAGACTGTTCGTCTTCAGAAACGATAGTAACACGTTTTGTGTTAAGCCAGTACATAATAACACAGTAGTGATGACATCTGACATTTGTTTTACACGGTAATGTAGATGCAGTTGGCCATAATTTCAAAAATACCTTATTCATCTACTGGCTTGTTGCTTGTTCCAAGGTAACCATGGATACGGAGATGAAGCCATGAATAACAATCCTAGCGGAGAATACAAATTTCGCTACGGTAAACCTGGTGGAAGAACCGGTTTACTGGAAGGAAATCCGCCGTAGCTGAAGGTAATGTGTTAAGTCCTCAATATCGAAAGAGGGGAGCATTCTAGATAAGGTTAATATTTTATTTTTACAGACGTGCCTTTGTTTATTTTTATTTACAATAGCTGGTTGGTAGTTTTTAAAACATAGCGCGATGCGTTTTATGGTAAGCTGAGTATCAGTCTATAATTAGGGTACGAGAGTTTCGTCGTTTATATCATACTACTTCACCCTATTTTTCAAACTTGACTCCTTTGAATTTTTTTATGTGGGGATATATCAAAGACTGATTTACATAATACAATCAGAACTGCCGCATAATCAATTACTTCCGAAATGTTACAGAACGCATGGCAAAAATTGCTTTGTAGGTTGCACGTATGTCGAGCTACAATCCATAGTAAAAATTATAGACCATAAGCTATCAATCACTATTTGTGTTATTATTCTTTTGTTACTATTTTAATAAAATATATATGTTTAAAATACCGGTTTTCGTTTATGGAAACCCTGTACAATGCCGTACCAATGCAGCAACTGCAGGACTAGCAATATTAATAAAATGAAAAATCTATAGACTTAGCTAACAATTTATAAATCACCGAAGTCTTAAGAACAGGTACAAAACTCGGAGGAGCTATCTATATTTATAAGTGTTAACAGTTCAGAAGAACAACGTATCAATGAAACCCTAGAATTTTACGAAAATACAAATGACTACTTAAAGCAGCAGCAGTACTCAAACTGTGGCACGCGCCCCCCTTAGGGGAGGCGTCGAATAAATGAACAAGACATCCTCACTCAAGAATATCGCTATTTCATTTCTCAGTACGTAGGCGCGCTTGATCTCCTTACCGCGTGACAACCATCTGAATGAAGAATAAAACAACAATGATATATGTTCAGCTCCCATATCTTCACCAAGAGCAGCAAAATCCTTGATTTTAGAGGTTTAGTTTTTATATAATTAACTACATTAATAACTGCTATCAACAATATTTAGCCCAGGAATTAGCGATTTAGATGCTAAAAAGCTTTTCGATGAATCGTGCAGTGTGTCCAGAGTACTTCTGGAGATTCCCTTTTCACAAGTGCTTGTAAACTGTAATCTACCAGACATGGCTTGAGCTCCATCGGTGCAAATTCCAACACAATCCTTCCACTGCAAGTTTGCGCTTACAATAGCATCATTTGTAATTCTTAACAACTCGACAGCAGTTACTTTTCCTTGTATAGGCTTGCAAAATAGCAAGTCTTCAACTATTGCAGCTCCCTGACAGAATCTGATATAGCAAATCAAACGAGAATCGTTACTGCTGTCTGTTGCTTCATCAAGTTGTGTGGCAAATAATTTTCGAACTAACTCCGATTCAAACTGTTGTTGAATACCCACAGACAGTGCTGTGCGGTATTCGAGTACAAGTACTCAATGGCCTGTACTCAAGTACTTTTAGGGTACTCGGTACTCAGTCCACGAATACTTTTTTGTTAATGAACTTGTACTCGTACTCAACACTGTACTCAAAGTACATTATTGTACTCGAGTACATTTACCTGTACTTGCTTCATTTAGCTGAGTTTGTTGCATACACCAAGTACAAAGAAGAAAAGCAGAAGGAAAAACAAAAGCAGCTAAAGACTCGCAAGTGCAGTCTTTACAAAACTCCTCATCGCCTCTAATAAACCCATTACGACAAACAAAATTATCATCGGCAAAATGTAAAACTAGTATAACGCAAAGTCAGTTTAATAAGAGGATAATTGGGTTCGTTATAAATACTGTTTCTGCTGTGTCCATTATTTACCGTTCCGATGTGATCTTAAAGTAATGGGTCGTAAATCCGCAATGAATACCTACTATTCACAAAATATTTAAAGCTGACCAGGAAAACCTGAAACTTCAAATTAGCAAACAAAATTATGTTTGTTCAACTATTGACACATGGTCATCCAAACGACGACGCTTTATAGGAGTGACACTACATTGGTTAAATGACGATTTTCAACGTGTGTCTATTGCCCTTGCATGTCAAAGATTTCGTGGGACCCATAATTATAAAAACCTAGCAGAAATGTTAGACTGTATATTTTTCAAATATGGAATAAAGCCCAATCAAATCATTGCAACCATTTCAGATAACGGAAGCAACTTTGTAAAGGCTTTCAAAGAATATACGCTTGAAGAAGACTGTACTCGAGCCAGTTCTGAATTGGAAGAAAACTTATCATTTAATGGAAGCGATGAAGAAGAAGAATCTGATAGTTTTGATGTTGACGGAGCTACTGCTAACGATATTGAATTTTTAAATACCTATTCCAGACATTGAATCCTTAGAAACAGAATCTTTGATCAAGTTACCGAAGCATTTTCATTGTGCCAGTCAAACCTTACATTTAGTTGCAACATCTGACTATACTAAAGCTATTTCTTCAAATGTAGCAGTGCGCAGTAAATATACGGCTGCTATAAACAAGTGTCGTCAGCTGTGGGTAAAGGCGGGTAGACCAGGGACTTCAGAACTTATAGTAGAAATTTTGGGTCATACTTTAACTTCTCCAGGTATAACATGATGCAACTCGTATTTCTACTCTATTTCTAAAATTTTGAGTAAAAACACAAAATCTAAATTGATTTCTCTTAATCTCAGACTGGGTCTTCCGAATTTCAAGGAAACTGAGTCACAGTTGTAGGAAGATTATTGTCGAATAATGAGACCTTTAGCGGAAGCTATAGATATACTACAAGGTGAAAGAATACCTATTATGGCTTCTTACTTCCAATCCTGATTTCTCTGTTGGTAAAATGGCAAAAACTGGAGACTGAACTTCAAGACTCTAGAAACTTGCTGCTTGTGTAAAGGGCCTACAAGAACGGTTTTCCATTTATTTCCGTTTAGAATCGGAAGAAGCGATAATAGCTGGTGACACCAATTCAATGACAATTGATTCCATGAAACAAATAATTATTTTATCTGGGAACCAAATGCTGGATTTGGAGCTTGAGAATTCGGACACGGGAGACTCTCACATCATCGACAGCCTTTCCGTCCCACTGCTGGGCATCGGCCTCTTCTCTGCCACGTGTTTCTCCTCAGCGCTGAGGTAGAAACACGGGGGACCTACAGTTTAACGTCGAATCCGAAGGACAGAAATTCCAGAGGTTTTTAGCATTAAGATCCCACTGTTGCAGCCGAATTGGGAAATTGTGTGTGGTGCGTTGCAGACAAGATTTTTATAAATATGCGTAGTTCTGCTTAGGTTTCGAACCCAAGCAAGAATCGACGTTTTATTCAGAAAGCGACCGCTCTACCAACTGAGCTACCGCCACGCACGGGAGACTCTGGGGACAGTAAAATAAAAGATGGCGATTTTGATTTCGATGAACATAATCAATGTGCGATGCCAGTACCAGGGACTAGTAACAACCAGAACCAGAATAATATAAGTATACCAAAATAAAAAAAAAACAAACTCAATTTCTTGATAAAAAAAAAACTCAAAAATTGAACTGGCACTTCTTCACTATTTGGAGGACGAACACAACAGTTCTCGAAGAATATCCAAATATGAAAAAACTGTTCAAGCGATATAATACGTGTTTACCGTGGTCTGCTCCAGTGGAACGCTTGCTTTCATTCCCAACAATGGTAAACACACCACGTCGACACTCCCTAACAGCTAATTGATGAAAATTTTGAAAAGTTAGTTATTTCAACAGCCAACAAAATAAATCTTTAAAATTAATGATCAAATTTTTTTTAATAAACAGCTTCTTATTAATAATATTATGGATATTTGTATGGATATTTTTCTTAATTTTATGGTCTATGTCCTTAAAAATAAGTAATTGTAAAAGCTGATATAATATAGGGTATAGGTATGTACTTTTAAAATAAGTTGTATTATTTTTGGAAAAAGGAATATTGAGACCTGCATTTTGTGACTGAATAAAATCTAATAAAAAGTGGTATATTTAGCTAGATTTTGTGCCTATAAATACTATTCGGACAAAATATAGTGAAAAAAAGCTCAAAATAGAATAGAACAATCTACGTATAGTAATGATATTTTTCAATCAATTTGCAAAATGTTCTCCAATTTTCATTTTTTGAAATATGCATATGTATGCGTAACCCGCGAATTTCGAAAGATTTTTCCTGTTTTTTTTTAATTTCATACACGCGTACTTGTACTCTGTACTCAGTAAAATGTATTTAAGTACATATCATGAGTACTTGTACTCAGTACTCGAGTACATTTGGTGCAGAGTATTCGTACTCAGTACTTGAATACTTTTTATTTGTACTCGGAACAACTCTGCTTACAATACTCATTTTATGCAATATATTGAGTTCCAACTAGTATAGCATACAAGTATTCCATTTTTTTAGAAGCATTTGTGAATCACTCTGTTAACCAGGGCTTTATACTGGTTGTACTGATTTTCTTAATAGAACATGTGATATTAATATATATTAAAAGAAGTATACTAGCTTCTTAAATATACCATTCTTATCATGTACTTTGTAAACTGTAACTAAAATGAAGCTCTGTTAGCCAACTTCACATGTGCAGATTTTGTCAGAAGACTCAAAATCGTGTGCTATATAAAACTACAAAGAGTTTCGTTTCTGTAAATAAATACTGATTTATTGTTTCTAATGATGAGGAACATACAAACTTAGAACGAAACACTGCAGAAGTATGCTGCTAGTTAAGAAACACAATTCAAATAAATGTAAACATTAACAAAAACGTAACGGTAAATCAGGAACCCTATATATATTGTTGTGAATATTGTTTGCTGTAGTGTAAATACTTATTTATAATAACATATGAAGAAAACTCTGCGCGAATAAAGCATGAGTTTATAAAGTAAATGGGGAAAGTGACATTAAGCATGTGTCCAACAAACTATACGTCCGTTAGGATATTCGTAACTTATGATAATACGAACAAGCCTTTACTTACTTGTTTTGGACCTTGGTTCTCTAGGGCCGTCAACAGTTACCTTGATGGCTTTATTATATGTAGCTACTTGGGGAGGCGTTGTGGAAACCATTATCGTTAACGTGAAACTTTTACCTGAAATAATAAAAACATATGAAAGCAACTACAAAACAACTACAGTTATAAAATAGATAAGTTAATTTAAAAATAGTGTAACCATTAATGTGGCAAATCCAATCGCCAACAACACTGACTCATGTTAAAATCCTGCGGAACCTCATATAAATATACAGTTTTGTTTTTAAATTTAGGGGACCTGTACTTAATACCTACTCAAATGCGGGTTAGCGGCGTGTTCGATTCCGCAAATTTATTATTGTTGTTTTTCCATGCAAATATTTTACAAACGTATAATTCAACAATCAATAGAACAGGAACTCTACGGATATTCATTTTAGTAGTGTGATCTAGCTGTATCGAAGTTCAAGATATTATCAGAACTACGTTCAAGCGTGGTATTCACGAATTTCTCTAATTTAACGACGGATTATTCGATTTTGATGTTTTCCTTTTATTGCCATTTTTAAACTAAATATAATGTTAATGCTGTAAGTTTTCGAAAGGAAGTGCCATCTTCGTCTATTTATAAATGTAACCCTGCTATTTAGCACCGTTTCTGCGTTCTTCATAATTAAAAATCTGAACCACAGAATGTATTTCGGACCCTTTTCCTAAGTATTAAAAAGTAAAGTCGAAGAAGATAATTTAGACTTAATTCTAAATAATCGATTATCATTTTCATAAGTTTCAGATTCCCTTTTCTAATTTGTTATGCTATGGCCAGAAAGATAATGTAATATTAAATGAGTGGCGTGGTATTATAAACCATAGTTCGAAACTTAAAATCTGGATTATTCCATTAGTGTCATTCTTTGGTGAGTATTATAAATTGATTTGCTCTGCAGACAAAAACACAATTTTACCATTACGTCAACACAGGGTCTTAAAATTCGTATCTTTGGTTTTGATAATTAAAAACTTTATTTGAGGAGCCAATCCTAATAATGTAATATAATAATTGCCACACAAAATGTTGTTTTATTTGGTTGGTTTAGATACTTGAATTCATTTTGTGTGTTAAAGCGCCATAAATATGAACTAGGGTCCCAAATGCATTCCAGGTTTTTATTTATTTCAAAGTTGTGTATTTATGTTTGGAACTCCCGGTATATCAATTATAAAAAATAAAAATAAGTGTTAAATTTTTCGTATTACAAACTCTACTTTCATAATTGTATTTCTAATTTATTATGTTTTGTTGAGAAAAATGCAGTAAATGTGCATGGGTGGCATAGTTAAACATATAGACTCAACTCGATTATTCAAATCCTGAAATCTGAATACGATCATTTTTAATGCTCATTGAACCTACTTCCGTTCTTATTGTTTGTTACTGTAAAAATGTATTAAATTACTGATAATTTATAACAAACCAGCCTCTGACAGGTTCCAAATTGAGACAATTTGGAGCTTCATCATTTACTTACATTTACTGAATTTTTTGCGTTATTTCTACAGTAATTTTTCGTAATTGAAAACCTGAATCCCAAAGTTATATTTGGGACCTCTTTTCTAGGTGATAGGTATGTTTATTTTACGGTTGTTTTGAAAATTTAAGTTGGTTTTGTTGCTGCTTTTCCCAGTAAATGAAAAGGGTGGCAGCCCAATCTCAATTTTAAATTTTAATTATTTTAAACTGGCACCTTTATTCTATAACCGAATTGTGGCCGTAAATACAGAATTTTCAACATTTTCACACCGCAAGTTCTAATTTCCCGAAATTATCGCAGGAAACCGCAATAAAATTAATATTAGTACAACAAATACGATAAATTAAGTTCAGATTTTCAAGAGTTGGGGTAATTTCTCCACTTGAGCCTTTTCTACAAGGAACATTTCATTCGTGTTTGTTGTTTACCACAATCACTTCTTAGTGTTCACCCTGACTCGCGAAAAGCATCGCGTGCACCCGAAAAACCTTCGCGAACGTCCCCAAGAAAGGCGGAAAGAAAACCTGGCCGAAAATTAGCCAAACTAGCTGGGCTATTAAATATACTAACTCAATCCGCATCTTTGGCATGTGGTATTGGGTCAACCATGAGCGTCAACCACGAGCTAGCGAGCGGGTAGTTAACACTTATATGCGGAATGCCGGAGGTCGCGGGTTAAACGTGGCTAACCGTCGGCCGGGTTGCCTGACCGCGACCCAGTGCCAGCCGCCGCCGGCACCGCGACGCTCGCGTGACGCCCGCC
>JABXWE010004199.1:0-49863 GCA_014611495.1 Limonius californicus
ATATATATATATATTGTTGTGTGTACCCCCTACAACCTTACTTAATACGTTCAGCAAACAAAGAAAGAAATTACTGAGAATAACATATTAAAACTAATGAAGGTAAATCATATCCAATACCACGGCTATACGAGACTCTCAGGGTAAATGCTGTATTAGAAACTCACTACAACTCTGTATAACTTAGAAAAAATAGTACGGAGAACACTATAAAGGAAGTCTTAATTTAAAAAAATCTATATCATGAATGCCCTTTGATTTTACAAAATTTCAGAACTACAATCTAAAGATATAAATGGCACTATTGAATTTTCACTTTTGTTGTCAAACTTAACTTTCAAATGTCACCCACCTTGTTCGTCGTAACAGAGATAGTCCACTGATTTCTTTCTTCGTAGAATACCACCAGCCAGGCCCAAAATATATCTTCCAGCTGTCCAAAGTTGTACTAACCAACTACCCGGCTCCGTCCAGTACTTATTCCGCTATTGCCTTCCTACTCTAACTCGCAAACCTTTCGTTTTATTTCTGCACTTTCCAACTCTTTCAGAACATAAATCACAGTTATGAACCCACAAGTAATTGCTGTTGCATAAGAAGAAATTTAAACTCATCCACTATTCCTTTGACAATTTATCGACCAACTCACAAAGGAAATACTTCTACAATATTTTCTGTTGTAAACCTCATAAAATAACTATTTAGTTTCCAGACTTTTATACGAATACATACACCTTTTAGTTTTTTCTAATTTTTCTCGTAACTAATCAATAAATTTTCATTTTTCCCTCCTACCAATGCCGCTCAAGATTTACAATCACAACCTCGTATCTAGTAACAAATCACATAATACCTAAAGAACCATCAGACATCGCATGCAATGGATAGGAATTATTCTCTATTCCTTCCTATTCTAAAGAAAATAAATAAATGATCTAAAATGCAGTTTTGAATTGATTTAGGCAAAAAAAGAAACAGAGTACAGAGAGCTCCAAATCGCAACACACATCATCCCTGGCTCACTATCATCGATATAAGATTTATGGAAAAAAATAAAATATTGAAACACCTTCACACCCGAATACGATATCACAACAATATATATTGTTATAAATTATTAATAATATAAAAAACAATTAAATCAAATTTAAAGTAAACTAGAATTGAATTAGCTTGCATTCCGCAATCATGTTCTTTTTATTTTTTTTTATTTTTATTAATGAATGGTGAGTTGGGCGCCAGGTGATAACTTTTAGAAACTTGTCGCCAAAATAATTAAATTTAAATACCACGGTCTAACTGTAGATCAAAAGTACACTGTCTCAGAAGTCGGTTCAATCACTCTTTACGACTATATGAGAAAATGGACATTTCATACTATTTCCCAGTACGCAGCTGACTTCTGCCGGAATCTTTACACGTCAGTCGTAGTTCTGCGTTCTATTAATCTAAAATTCCTATAAAGCTCTATGTAAATTCGAACAGGGTTACTTATTATTTTCTGGTGTTTTTCGAAGTTCTCAGGAACACTCGTGCTTCTTGTTGACCTCAAATGTTGCTTAACCTGCGCTGTGATCCAAATCTTGTTGCGACGTCGGACCAAATCAACTAACTCCATACATGATCCACTTAATTAGTAAATAACACTAACTCACTCTTTTCTTTAATCAAACTAGTGTTTACACTCTCTTCTTATCCGCTTTGTTTCATCTCCATACTTCGGTTACATAAATTACCGTACTTTTAACGATAGTCTTGTAGACATTGTATTTCCTGTTCTTAGATATTCCCTTATTCCACCATATCCCATTTAACATTTTTCTTGCCCTACACCCTTCCACAATCCTTTCTCTAATTTCTCTCCAGCCTTTTTCTATTCTTACCCCAAGGTATTTATAATTATCGTACACAACTATTTTCTCACCATTTTCTAATTCTAATTCTATGGTTTCCTCTCCTACGCACAAATATCTATTTTTTTCACCTTCATTGATAGACCAGCCTTTTCGTACTCTTCTTTTATTTTACGTGTGATGTATTCCAAATCTCCCGTCTTGGTCCAGAGGGACCTGGTTGTTGGCAAACTGCAACGTATAAATGATTTTTTCATTCACTGGTATACCCATGCTTACGCATTTTTTCTTCCAGTGCTTTAAGGCGTATTCGATGTATATTTTACATAGACTGGACGAGAGCCAGCAGGCCTGTTTAAGGCCCTTGGTTACTGTGGACCCTTTCGATAGCCGTTCCCCAATCTTGACTTTTATGGTTGTATCTTTATACAGTTCCTGTATGGTTTTTATTATCACGATGTTGGTTTTTTCGATGGCTTCCGACAGCATTGAAATTGGAACAGGATGTTATGAATTTGCAAGGTCAATAAATAACAGATGTATATTCCTTCTTCCTGTATTAATTTGTTTTTCTATCACTTCTTTTAAACAGAATAAGTTGTCGGTGCATGATCGCTCTGCGCGGAAACCTCTCTGTTCTTCTGAGTCCTGGTTACTGTATTCTTCTTCTATTAACTCATGTAGCACTCTTACATATACGCGACTACATGTTGATTTCACCGTTATTTCTATGTAATTCCCACATTTTCGTGGATCTCCTTTCTTGCGGATGAATGACATATATCCTAGCTTCATTTCTTTAGGTTTCACATTTTCTAACATTTCTGCTGTAACATCTCCTGGGACAACTTAATTATACTACTTTTATCGTGTACACTAGCAGTCTTCTAGGCTTTTATTCTGCCACTGCACCAATTCAAATGGTTTAGTTCTCTTCAATTTGTTGGTGGAGCAGTTCTTCGTGACTCTTGGTGAACTACTTGATTGTTTGTTTCGCAGTTTTCATTTCAAAATTCTGGTACAGGTCGCTGTTTCTGATATACCAAGGAGCATCAACAATTTTCCTAACTGCTTTTCTTCTGGAATTTATAGGTTATTCCGACGTTGCTCTGTTCAGCACAGCCTTATATCTGGATACCATAGGCCCATGTAGGTCTGAGAATCTGCTTATATATAAAGAGCTTGTTGTGTAGATGCAAAGTGGAATTTCCGCCAATTAGCTAGTACATATTTCTGTATTTGATGACAAGTTACTCTCTTTTCTTTTGCACATGAGCTTTTCAGCATAGCGTTGTGCCTAGCGTTACCCAAGTACTTAGCTGCGTTCGAGCATAGTATTTGTTTGTTTTTTATGTTGGCTGGTATATGTTGATTGACCTTATATGTAAAATATACATGTATCGATTTATATTCATTTAGTTTGAATCTCCATCTTCTTGTCCAATTCTAGATTTGATTTATGGCATTCTGTAATTTCTCTGTGGCTTCTTCGTTGCTGTTTCCCACTGCTAAGATGGCACTATCATCGGCAAAAGTGGCGATGGTGACATTTTCCCGGTTAAGTATATCACAGGTGTACAATAGGTACAGGACTAATCCTAGTACACTACTTTATGGTACCTCTGCCTTGATTTCTATTATTTCTGAATACGCTTCTTCCTGTTTAATTTTAAAATGTCTGTCGGGTGTGTAGGACTCTAGGATTTGAGGATGTTGTCTTGGCAGCAACAGCTTCATTTTCTATTTCAAACCTTCATGCATACCTTGTCGAATGCCTGAGCTACATCCTGAAAGATTGTAGAGCAGGTTTTTTTCTTCCTGAGATTTTTCGATATTTTTTAATCTATGTACCTGATCAATTGAGGAATGTTTTTCTCTGAATACGAACTGATGTACTGGAATTTGATTTTTTTCTTATGACGGGTTTCAATGTTTTTACTAATCATTTTTCAAATAGTTTCGACACTACCGGCAAAAGGGAGACAGATTTATATAATGATACTTCATAGGGCGGTTAACCGGGTTTTACTTTTTAACTTAAATCTTTAAATGATTGTATAATAGATCCGTACATCCGTGGTATATCCCATAAATAACAAACAAAGTTCTGACGACAGAATATAGAGTAATGACCTTATCATCAGCCCGAAGCAAATCTCGTTGCACAAACATCAGTTGCTAAGCTGGGGCAAGTCTGGAGGTCACAGACTGTAGACCCATCACCAATCTTGGGCACGCTGTACTAATCACCCATGAGCCTTATATTATTTGATTTCTAAAACTTTGTGAAGGTAAACTTTAACAAACGGAATTTGGACGTATCTTTCGATGAAGACTGTTCACACGAAAATCGGATTGTGAAACGTACGCGCAATAATGGAAGTATCTCGCCTAGCTCAAGTCACAAAAGCAATGAATAACTATAATCTGGTATACGGAAAAAACCATAAAAATACGATAAAAAGGGCATTGTGATGAGCAAGACAGGAACAAAAATTCTAATGGTATGGAAACCATTAAGCAGCAGAATTATTACTGCATGATTCTACTGATATGTAAAAGAAATATTGTTCAATACTACGCTCCAACAGAAGCAGCAAGTAAGGAAGATAATTCTTACTGCTGTGACACACCTACGGTTACATTAGAAGAACTAAAGAAACTAAACATCGTAACACCACCGTAGTGCCGGATTTCAACGCCAAGGTAGGCAGCGACAGCAGCTACATGGAGTCAGTAATGGGAAACGCATAATAGGACAAATGAAAACAACGGACCTTTTGTTGACCTTTGCGCAAATACTTCTATACACAAGGCAACTTGTGTTGCCAGACAACTGAACTGTAAACTAAATAGACCATATCGCCATTAGCAGAGAGTGGAGAAAGTTCTATTTAAATGGACATAGCTATCAACGCGCCGAAACTACCAGCGATCATCATTTAGCAGCTGTAGATATCAAAGTAAAAGTAGCAATAATAAGAGATAGTAATGGTCAGGCTGTACACCCCATAAAGAGGATTGGTTTGCAAGGCTCTCACACCCTGTTGTGGCGTGCTAAATTAATGACATGTGGTGAGCATCACACATTAGACAACGCATTATTGCCCCTTGTGCAGTCGAACGCAGGAACCCAATTATTTAAAGCTACTAGGTAGGCCCCGCCCGGCATCGAGTCGGGGATTTGAACTCCCGAACTTCCGCACCGGAGCTCAGTGCTCTAACCACTGGACCACACTGGCGCGAATAATAAGAAATGCAAATGCGATAAACGAGCAAAAACTGAAGTTAGACCGCTTAGAAAATAAAAAATATTGACAAATCTCAAAATTACAGAAAGCATTGAAGCGACATAATAAAACGATGATAATCTGTCAGAAAAATAAAAACAAATAGATAAAACCATTATAGCAGCAAGTATTGATACAATAAGGAAGAAGGACAGAAAGAGGCAATAATGGATAACACAAGATATTTGGAACAAAACTAAATGTAGAAGTCATATAAACGGACCAATGAACAATGCAGAAACGAGAAAAGAGGAAGATGAATTAGGAAGAACTTGTAGAGTCGCTAATACTTCCAATCATGGTAAGCGTAAATGGATAGAGGAGGTAGCCCATAAAACCCTACCATACAAACTAACAAGAAAACTGGCGAATAAAATCGTTATATATGATTGCCAAATTATAAGAGGCAAAGAAGATGAAAAGCTCTACGCACCAAAACACAACTGAAACTACAGCACGCTTCTTTACTGAAATGTTAAACACACAAGATGTGAACATAGAAGAGGAAGGTGAATAACAAGAATCTCCAACCCTCCGTATGAGCACAGAGCCACTAAAAGCGAAATCAGTCAAGCCATAATGGAATTTAATTCAGAGAAAGCACCTAGAATGGAGAGTAAAACAAACGTCCGAAACACCAAGGAAGGCAATGCGTATCAATAGTCAATTCAGCAACAGATTCTACAGCCAAAATAATCTAAATGAGGAAGTCGCAGCCTTTACTTCTTACCTTGGGAGCGTTATAACTAAAGTGATTGAGGATCCGCCTTAAACGTACAAATCTGCATATAGAATGCAAACGAATCGTTCATAATGCTCATCAAGATCTGGATTTCGTCATAATACTCTGTTAACACAAAGGTTCAACTGTTTGATACAAACGTAAAATTCGTACTATTATACAACTACCAAACCTAAAAAGTCACAAAGAAAATAACCCATGGCATACAAGTGTTCGTACACAGATGCCTACGAAAAATACTTCAGGTTTGCTGGTCAATCTCTACTAACAAACAGATCTGTAGGCACGGCCCAAACGGTAAAATGTGAAGCTTCAAATCAAACGCCGCAAATGGAATTGTATAGGTTGTATACTATACGTACTCCTACGCCGGCGTCGGTGGTCTAGTGGTTAGTGCGTTTGCCTTTAGATCCGAGGGACGCGGGATCGAACCTGGCTGAGGTCGGCGAGATTTTCCTAGCGGGGAAAATCTGAAAATGCTCCTTCTGTCGTATAAGAAGTAAAGCCGTAGGGCCCGTGCCACTACGGTGTGTGACACGTTAAAAATCACTACTGGAGTTGGAATTACCTCAGATAGGCAAAATTCTTAGTTAGGGTATACAATGGGTCAATGATAGCTGCAGTGCTTAGAGATGCTTGAAAAACCGCGTTCTAGATCTCGCTCTTTCAAATCAATCAATCAATCAATACGTACTCCTACAGATAGCACCTCAGGAAGAACACTGACTTAAGATAACTTTGAAACGGTCTATATTAACATGGTTGAAAATGGGAGTTTCTTGAGGGGAAATAAATGCAATAGCCACGGAGGATCAGATGGTGCTTTGTGGAGACTCTATAATCCCTCTTAGATCCTTTTTGTCTTAGCAATTGGATTATTCCGAAACGTTCACGAAAGATCTATATGCCGTCTCGTATCTGATTGCTTCTCTGCAAACACGATTTTATGTGTGAGAAGAAGATGTAAACATAAAGGAACTAAACTATAGTGGTAACATTTGAATTCCTAGCAACTAAAGCAAAAAACTGAACGATTTGGTGCATTAACAGACTGAGATAAAGTTGATACCAAGATTCCTTAACCCTCGGACCGCGGAAACTGTATCTCAATTGACCCCGGCTGTCATCTTTATTTAAATAATTCCACCGTTCTCCAAAATGCCGCTTTAGCTGCTTGTATATTCCTCAGAGCTGTTGTGAAAATGTTTTAGAATAAATTTCGGGAAAAATGCTTTGTATACCTGAGATAATCCGTAGTGATCACTCGTTACCGGAAGACTTGCTTTCTGTGTAGGCAATTAAAACATACTAATAAGTGTGACAGTTGTGTTAAATGTATTTGTCAGACATATGGACAGGTTACTCCTAAAGAGAACAAACCCTGTTAGAATTAATTTTTATGCTATTTCTGAGAAGATTTGTTATTGAATAAATGCGTTATGTCTGTTGCATGTTCTATATCTTATGGATGTCGAGTGTGTTACCTTTTTTAGTCTGCTGGCCAATATATGCAAATGGTTGTAAAAAAACAAAAGTATTACAATTATATTACCATCCGCATGCTTTCATAGCGAGCATAGACATTTCTGTGTTTCGAAATTGATGTAAAAATACCTAACTGCAAATGGGGTCACTAGAAACCTACGTCCACCTTCCGCGCGGCTGAAATTATTTCTACCGACCGATGACTAAAAGAAAAACATTCAATAAGGGCCTTGAAGCGACCCGCAGCAGAAAAGATTCTACAGGTCTATTGTTCCCTAAATTAGAAGCCACAAGAAAAGTGGATGAAGAACATGGGAACATGGATGGCTCGACAGAGGTTAAGCAAAAGATCGCAGATAAACGACGCCTCCGAAGGACTTGGCAAATTAGTAGATTCCCTGACGATGAGAGTAGATACAATATGGCAGCCAGAGAGTTAAAAGAATTAATTAGGGAATCAAAAAACACATACATCAAGGAGTACCTGCAAGTGCCACCAGCATCAGAGGACACCGAATATTCCCCCTGGAAAGCAACCAGCCGCTTCAATAGACCAAACCAACAAATACCCCCGATACGCAAGGAAGACGGAACATGGGCACGTACCGACCATGACAAGGCAGAAGTATTTGCTGCACATTTTCAGAAAATTTTCCAACCACTACCTAGAGATAATGATCAACGAAGTGACGAATTACCTAGAGGCTTATTACCAGCTCTCACTGCCTATCAAGCCTTTCTCTTCTGTTGAAGTAACGGAAACGATTACCTGAAACATCAATTGCAAAAAATCCTCGGGTTCTGATTTAATCACTGGATAAGTAATCAAGGAACTGCCTAGTAAAGGTATTAAGCAAATCACACTCATCTTCAATGGTATTTTAAGACCTGGTTTCCTTCCCGCCCAGTGGAAAGTCGCCCAAATAGTTCTTAACCATAAGTCCGGAAAACCACAAAATGAACCTGCTTCATAGAGACCCATCAGCTTACTTCCGATACTCTCCAAACTGTTGGAAAAACTACTACTGAAAAGGCTCTTTCCTATTCTAGCTAATGAACAACTAATACCCGACCACTAGTTCGGTTTCAGGACCCAGCACTCCACTATAGAACAAGTTCATAGAATAGTGGACAAGATCAACTTAACCTCTGAAGATAATAACTACTGCTCTGCAGTCTTCCTTGTCGTTAGCCAGGCCTTCGACATAGTGTGGCATGAGGGTCTATTGTTCAAGTTAAAGAGGGTCATCCCGCATAGGTACCTCATGATCATCAAATCTTACCTCGAAGAAAGGTTCTTTCAACTAAAACACAGAGAAGCGATTTCGGAACTATGCCCCATTAAGTCAGGAGTACCGCAGGGAAGTGTCCTGGGGCCGGTACTGTATTTGTTATATACAGCCGACATGCCAGCAAACTCAAATACAACTACTGCCACATATGCCGATGATACGGCAATCCTCACAATTCACCATGACCCCAACGAAGCAGCGCGAGTTTTACAACATAATCTAAATGAAGTCAATGAGTGGTTTAAAAAGTGGCGTGAACTTCAGTCAGCTCAAATCACGTTCACCAAATGCAGAGGCACCGTGCCCGCAGTTACTATGAACGGCCAAGCACTACCCCAAGTGGACTGTGTGAAATACCTGGGACTACACCTCGATAAAGGCTTAACCTGGAGAACCCACATAAGAATGAAAAGAAACAACTGAACCTTAAGTTGAGGAAATACTACTGGTTGCTAGGCCGTAACTGGAAACTTTCTCTTAGCAATAAGCTGCTTGTCTACAAAACTGTGCTGAAACCAATATGGTGCTGTGGCATTCAGCCATGGGGATCTGCATCTCTATCAAATATTGCAATCTTAGAACGATTTCAATCCATGACCCTTAGAATAATAAGCAATGCCCCCTACTACATTCCTAACAGAGAAATCCGCGAAGATCTGAAAGTGATACCAGTGCGAGAAGAGGTAGTTAACTGCAGTGCGAAATATTTACATAGAGTAGATACACACCCCAACTCATTAGCCTTAAACATTCTTGAGAACAGTGAACAAGTGAGCAGACTCAAACGAGTAAAGCCGTTAGACCTTCCTTTCCGTTTTTTAAACTGACCTAAAAATTGTTGTCGTGAATAATTGCAAATAACTAATTTTGGTGAAATAAGTAAGGGAGGTGCCAAAGGGTGTCTACTCTCTCATGTTATTGTCAAAGTGATGTTCTAAACCTTGTAATGAACTGATTTGCTTATGGCTGTAATTGTAATAAATATGTTGCTGAAGAACATAGAAATACACCTACCATCAACCTAATTCCTTTTTAAACTCCTTTAATTCCTTACAAACTTTTCTTTATTTATGAAGTTCAGTAAGTAGGCAAGCACAGTCATTAGCTTGATATGATGTTAATGATTGGAAGTATTTATTTGGGAAATGGTTGGATAATTTAGATTGTTTTGTCTAACACATCGATTATTAGAAAGATCCTTGAATAGTTTAGTTATCCAGCAGCGTTCTGTCTTGTATAAAATGTAAAGCAACGAGAACTACTGAAAATGTTTTCTTGTTTATAAATTGTTACTTTGCGCGAAATTCTACAATAACGGAAATTACCATTATCATAGCTCAAAGGGATGACACTTCCATAGTACTGTGCGATTGCTGGTTCAACTAACTAATGTCAACTTCTGTTTCTGGTTCGACATTCCAAATAGAGAACAACAACATTATACGAAAGCAATGAATGCTGCCGTTATCGGAGCTTTACATTATATTTAATATTAAGCGATTAATAAAAAACGAAAATTTGTGTAATTCCTTTCAATGCGCTATCGGGTTCAAACTACCACTTACGATACTGGGATTATTTTAATAACACCCATCCTGTTATTTACTTGCCCGTACGACTACGAAAAACGATAAGTATGACAGAATATGGTGGAGATCTAATTATAAATCCTACGTAAAATAAATACGATGGGCGATCTAAATGCCCACTAAAAATTGTTTTAAGTTTGATGTACATAATTATAAATGAATTGTATAAATTTTACACAACACATAGTGCTTACTGTAAAAGGAATGCGCAAACACACAAAATAAAAAGTTCATACAGCAACTCACCACAACATTAACTGTTTCCGTATGAGCCAAATATGCAATCACAAACACAAGAGTACCATAACTTCTCGATGATACAACTGTATTGCTGTCACGAGAGGCAGTATAACAAGCGATCTGTATGTAGAAATTAATTATAAGTATTGCGATGAGTTCTATCCACCACAGCACTATTGTAGGCTGAAGAAATGCATTAAGCTGTTTGTAATTGTAAATTATGCTAATGTAGAGGCACCTTAAGCGTTTCAGATCATCTTCAAGTAGGAACTCCCTTTGTACTACTCGAATAATTCCTTTCGGGGCAAAATATGTATTTTCTTGAGATATTCGTTTTTGTAGAACACATTTTATCTGATTAAAACATTTACGTAGAATTATCTTGTATAGACAGTTTCCAAACAGTAATTGGTAGAAAGTAACGGAATGGATGTAGGTGTATAAGAAAACCATGAATGTGTTAAACACAATGAAAGCTGCTCCATCATTCTTGTTTTGATGGAATATTATAAATGTGTTATTTAACTGCCCCCAAATCATGAAACCCATAAACAAATAACATTTTCGTTGGAAACTCTTCGTTGTTGCAGCACTTACGAATTTTTCCAATCCATACTTATTATGATTTTCTATAATTGCAGAGAATCCATTAAGCTCCAGGATTTTCAGATTGTATTTAACTAAACCAGAAACTGCAAAATTGAGTGCCCCTCCACAAAGCAGAATTTCTGTTAATGTCAACAGTTTGTATAGCTCATCAGGAGATGTGAACATATCGTAGATGCAGTATATCATAGTAGCAAGGAGAGTCAAGAAAAAAATTGTTGAAACAAGACAGCATATTTGAGATTGCACAAATTTTGTAGTAGTTGACGAATTTCTTGAATGTGGGCAAGTAAATGACATCACTGAAGATCCACAAATGGATCCCATCAGTAAAAGTGGGCGAAATGCGCAAGCTACACAATCAGTAACTTCTCTCATGATGTCTACTTTTGGCAGTTTGCTATGTTAGAAACAACTCTAGTCTATAGAAATACCAGAGAGGCAGTGAATAGTTCCAACCATAAATACGTATTTAGCAATACATGCGATCTACATCTTACAAAAACATAAAACAAATAGGATTCATTATGTTCTAAAAATGGCAGTGTATTACAATCGTAGTTATTTATTATGCCAGAGGGCATTATGACAGATACATTTCTGAAAGGCTGATATTTATTGATGATCGATAGAACATACTGAAATTGATATAGGACGTAGATACACATACTTAGATATTTCTTCATTTCAGCACGTAGGCTTTGTTTATAATTTGATAAAATACTATGATTAGGTATGGAAAAAATGTAGAATCAGCAATTCGAAAGCTTTGTTAAAGTATCGCTCATTTGTTGCTTTGTGCATATAGGATAATAGCAAGTAATATAATAATATGGTACTGCGATAAGGGTATAAAATAGAAAGTTTAGGTAATTATATCTCTCCTAAGGGGACCTGTAATCCCTAGAAAGGGCGTCCCCAGGTGGCAAATCGGGGAATGCCACCCAGATATTCGTGGTAGAAGGAAACTGCCTTCCGCTGACCGACAGGCACAATAATGGGCAGCAGCATTTATGTTATAATTCCCCAGTTGGAAGCCAAGTAGGCTGGTACAGCTGCAAATTAAATGAAGTAGGCGCGAGACAAATAATATGGCGAGAGCACTGCAGTATAGAAGACAAGTAGGCAACCATTACACTACTTTCCTTAGATTAATAATTATGAACGTGAATCAAGTAGAAAAGACCCCCAGTCCACGGCGTCTCTTTAACCCATTTGTTCCCATGGTTGCGTTAACGCGACATCGTAAATATAAATTTTTTAACCCAGAAGTAGAAATTGTTTTGACAAAGTATGATTAGCACTAGATTTACAAATATTCAGAAATGTCGACAAATTTTTTTTTAAGGAAAGTCGTACTGCTACTAATAAAAATATATTAACAAATGTCACCAAATTTTCTGGACAAATACCTTCTAAACTTAATACCTCATAAAATAATGTAGTTAGTATTCACTTATTTATTATATTGAAGCTGTTTTGGATAAAAAATATTTCAAATAACAATTCTGCAAAACATCAGATTAATAATTACACAAAGTCGCCAACGCATGTGTTGCGATAATATTTTGAAATAATATGAAGGTTACAGAATACGATATATGTATACATAGGCAAGAGAAATTAAAAATTGGGAACTGGAGATAAATATTAACAAAAATAAAAAAAGGGAGTGACGAAAAAGAAGAAGAATAGAACCACACTTTGTATGTAATATTTTAATACTGAAAAAATATTCAACTTTCAATATTACAATTTACTTTCGGCTTAGACAACGTCGTCATTTTGGAACTACACCCAGCATTATTAGGTAAGAACCGACTAGTAGCTTGTCTGCCTTTGCAAGCATTTGCTCTAGAAGTTTAAGCAATATTTGTTCGTAGTCTCTGCCTGCCTAAACAGGGCCGTGTGCTTATATTAATCAAACCTTGGGGCGGACAAGGATTGGATCTTAATGTATTTTGTTTGCCAGGACAATAATACTTAATCGGCGTATGCCTATTAGCTGTTTTTGAACCCATACAAACTAACGTTTTGTAAGACATTGGAACTTGCATCTTCATAATGAATAGAACACTGTAAAGGCAGACAAGCTACAGGTCGGTCCTTACTTGATAATGCTGGGTGTAGTTCCCAAATGACGACGCCGTCTAAGCCGGAAGTAAATTTTAATAACGGCAGTTCGAGAAACCGCGAAAACCTTAAACTTGTTCTTATTTAAGAATCAGTATCAATGGATATTGATAGACACACACAAGTATATTAAACATCAATAACTTAGCTCTACTAAATAGAATATCATTTTTACGCAGAAAAAGTTGAAAAATCGATAATCTTTACGAAAAAAAGATCATACCCTAAAGCACAAAAAGTTCTGATGTCTTAAAGAGTAGAAAAGTGTCGTAAGTGGCCCCCTGTACTACGTAACAGAAAAATTGTTAAAAGTTTGAATTTCTCGCGTCAAAAACTCTCCAAAATTTTTAAAAACATTTTTATTTTTTCGCATGTAATTTGAAAAAATCAAAAATAAAAATCTAACTTGGTTATTATTGACATTTGGAGTGTAGTTTATTAGACAAATCGTAACATTTGTACACACAGAATTTGCTATTACCCTATGGCCACTTAGTTCGGGGACACCCTGTATATAAGTAGATAAATATTTTTTACTACTAGTGTAATGAATGCAATATCTTCGGATTTTGAAAAATTAAAATTAAATGAATACTCCTGAATTTAAAGTACGTATATATAGTACGATTTACTTTCGGCTTAGACCGCGTCGTCATTTGGGAACTACACCCAGCGTTATCAGGTAAGGACGGCCCTGTAGCTGGTCTACCTTTACCAGCAGGCAGGGCCTACGAACAAATATTGCTCAAACTTTTAGAGCAAATGCTTGTAAGTAAACTAAATAGTTCACCTCGCAAAAACCGTTTAGTGATATTAGTTATTGTCGTTTTCAGCAAACAGGAAAATTCAGAAAAATTCTTTTAAAATCACTCTTGTCACCAATTCTCCTCTAAGGTATGCGACCAGAATGTTGTACTATATACAAGAAAACAGCGTTAGGTAAACAAGTATGACTTTGTTGAATATATATTTTACACTTGTATGTGTAGTTCGTAGACTATGAATTAATCTAAGATAAACACAAGAACTATGTTGAAGACGTGAAGAGAAGCTCGAGGAAAAATTCAAAAAAATAATATCAAGCACGGGAATAGAAGACGAATGGGGAAGAATAAAGGAAGTAAAAATGGAAGCAGCCCAGAAAGTGCTAACACTGGAGAAAAAAGTAAAGGGTTAACCACGGTTCGACGATGAATGTTCAGAAAACGTGGTGGAAAGAAAAAGCTATGGCGCAACACACCTGAGAGAATCAAATCAAATTGAAGGAAGCAAGAAAGTAAAGACCATTAGCAGAAATAAAAAAATGGCCTACCAAGCTAAGTTTATAAAGTAACTGGAAGAAGACTGCAAGATTTACAGAACAAGACAATTCCATAGGAAGTTGTGGATGATAAAGGAAGATTACCTACCAAGACTAACGATTTGTAGAGGAAATGATGGGAAGTTAATTGGAGAAGAAGAAAGCATATTAAGAAGGTGGCAGGAACATTACACAGAATTTCTTGCCGAAACAGAACAAATAATGAACATCGAACCACTGATCGAAGGATCTGAAAGGAAAATCCTGCTCCAACAACGAAAGAAGCTGAGGAAATTATCAGCACTGTGAAGAATGATAAAAGTCCGGGAAAATAGGGGTTACAAATAGAGTTGAATATGGAGGGCCACATTTAATGGAAAGATTTTCCTAACTAGTGGAAAGAATATGGAAAACAAACGAAATGCCAGTTAGCTGGTCGGAAGCTGTAATTTTCCCAATTCACAGAAAAGGTGAAGAGATAAATTGTCTAAAATGTACCACAAGATCTAATAGCATTGGTTAGGATGACACTAACCAGAAGACAAAATCAATTTAACATAAAAGAAAAACTTGTGGATGAGTTTGGTACGACTGATGGATTAAGACAAGGAGACCCGTTATCATCAACGCTGTTAAATATGGCACTTGAAAATATTCTGAGAAAACGTCAAATAAATAAAGGTGGAAACATCAAGTTCCTATCAATGTCTCACTTACGTTGATGATTTGACGATAGAACAAGAAGAGAGGAACATAGAAAATTGAAAAAAAAATCGAATCAGATGGCAAAAATATGGACTAAAGATTCATGAAGAAAAATCGAAATGTATGGTGATTTTTGGTGGACAACAAGCTGAAGAAGACCTGGTAATTCACAAAACGAGATGAGAGGAGAAATGAATTTCAAGTTTCTGCATTCAGCTATATACTTGAGAACAGAATAACCAAGCACGGCGGAACAAGGAATGGATATAGAAAGAGAAATTACATCAGGTTTACGAAGTGCAGCAACTTTAAACCAAGTTTTTTAAGTGGGGAAAAGTTTTCCAGGCGGATGAAGGTAAAAATTTATAAAACGATAATAAGGCCAATAGTGACATTTGTATGTGAGGCGTGGGTGTTAAGGGAGAAAGACAAAAAAAGTTAAGTGTTTTCGAGCGTGAAGTATTAAGAAGAATTTTCGGAAGTGTAAAAGAACCCAACGACCCATGAGTCTAAAGGGCTTTTAGTGCTCTCAAGCTCTATGTCACTACCTTATGAATTGGCTGCACTATGTCCCTAGTTTTTGGTTCAATTATAAACCCTAGTCGTTTATTTATTTAAATCTATTACTACCTTAATGGAAGTGTTTCTCAAATGTAACAGATTTTGAAAATTCCAAAGAAAAACTTTCGGAAGCTGGTCAGCAATACTAGGGATCATGCATCCTGTTATAGGGAACGACTTTTAAAATAAGCAGTTAATGGTACTTACCACTGAACCCAATTCTTCTATTAGTATCATATTCTGATACATTAGAACGATGGTGCTCAAGAGCCTTGTTTGGATGCAAAGATCTGTGATAGTAAACCGTTCGCCATTTCCACTAGCGAAAACTTTGAGAAATATGAATACGTTGGCGACTAAAGCCGCAGACGTCAACAGGATCCAAAAAATTGTCGATGGGCTAATTTGTTTGATTAGGATTTTTGTATTTTCTATTATTGCCATGTGAAGTCTCTGTATTCTAGAAATTGTCACCAGTAGAGAGTTCACTTGCGTTTCGCTCCATTTTTGAGCCTTCATTTTTACTACATCCTTAAATAGTTTGATGTATTTGTACTTCAGCATTTCATTCTTACCATGATTGTAGCACGCAACGAACATCATTTTGTAGACTATTAACTTAAACGTATACTGATAGAGAATAGCTAGGTCAATGTAGAAACAAAATAAATTTGCAATCAATTTTATGTATCCAAAATGCCCAACGATGTTAACGAAGTAAAACAGGTAGCATCCTTGTCCCAACGTTAAACATATTATTAAACAAGCGCCTACGGAGCAAAACGTGCGTAATTTCTTCATTGATTTTTCATTTAAAATATTTTCAATTCCGAAGGATGATCCGTTTTCTACAATTTTTTGAATAGCCAGGTAATTCTGCTTCGAATACCGCACTCTAAGTATAACGGTAATAATTACTACGCCTGCTTTTAAACTGAACAACAAATCTGTAATAAGTTGGACAACTTTCAAGGTATCAACCCTTGCGTAGAACTGCTTTATATTATAAACACTGTAGCAGCAATCAGCTAAAATCAGTATCATTACAAGGAATGACACTATAAAATAAAACTTTGAAATAATAATGCTGTATACAGATTTTTCTACTGTATGTACACATTTCACAGAAAAGGGAGTGAAGCCAATTAATGCGCCAATTCGTAACTCGGATTGTATTAAACAAAGCAAGCAATTCTGCTGCTGACGTTCGCACGATTCAACCATTTCGTATTATTATTGAAACTGAATTGGACATAAAAACGCGTAATGGTGGTTTCAGTGCTTTTACTTAATTGTTTTGTAATCGCAGTACAATTTTATGTGGTAAGATTTCCGTACTAAGAAGACGTTTTTAAGAAACAATGAGAAAGCTGAAGGTAGTAATTATATGTGATCAATACTTAGTTTCATAACTTTCGAAACTTTTTTAGAAACTACTCCTAATGTTACATTTTAGATTGACTAATAGTTACTCACATCTATAGCCCATGAACCTGTTGTAATAATTTATAATGTAATGAAAAAGTCCTGCATCACTTGAGGTATTGGGGAAAACTTTGTAACGAAGTTTCCGTGGGGCAAACATTTGGCAATCAAATACTGGTTGCTTAGTTACCACTTAGTTACAGTTAGTACCCTTCCGCATCGTTTTACCCACCCACGTACCATTGCATTCCGACCAAACTCCATGAAACCGTGCGGAGAGAGGAACCCAGTATAAAACCAGGATCCAGCAACAAATTCATGAAGTTAAGCTCCACCAGATAAGGAAGCCGTCCGATATTACCTGTAGTATCCAGCCGAAGAAGAACCGTTAAATATTCCCAATCCGTTGAAAATCGTCAGGAAGTTGTTCTTAGCGAAACTAAGAATAATTCCCGAATTTTGAGACTTTGGAAAAAGATATTTAGTTTTCTTCCCCGTGTCGTTCCATGCAAGCGAATTAACAATAGACTGGTGTATACGGTTAGGGTTAATTACTCTGCATACCTGGGAACACGAGGTTAGTTTTCTCATAAACTGGTAGTCCTCGGTTAAGCATAAACTAATTGTCGGACCTGATCCGTCATTTGAGTTTATTAGTAAATTAATTATACATGAAGGTTGCTAGACCTTGACCACATGTGTCTTTTTCGTATAAATTCTTATTTAAACCAGCATATAGGAGTAATTCATTTGAAATTTCCGCTGCCGTTGCCGTCCAAATACTCACTTTCATATATCCTCGATCATACGAAACCCAGGCCAGCGTTTGATTCCAAGAACCAATATCTGCCGATATATAGAAACAGACTTATGAACCTGAATAACAAGAATTGTAACTAAGTGGCAACTATTTTGGTTTGCATATTTCGTAGAGTTCTGACCGCTCCAACGTACCTATACCATCGCGCGCCGTACCAGTTGAATCCGAGTCAGCAAGACAAAATCTCAACGCCCATTGGTCTACAGCGGCATTCTGGAGTTCAGTGGCGTCGTATCCCTTATTTATCCGACAATACTCAGTTACACAAAAATTGTTAATTTCTTTTATTTATTTACACAGCATACGTTCTAGTTTATTATAAGATACCTATTATTATTATTGTTGGATGTTAGGGCTTTGGCCTGTATATGCTTTCCGTCACTTCGACCCTTAATGATTCTTTTGAACCCTATCTTTGTTAAAGAAGTTGTAGGCTATTGATAAACCTTATAATGTCTCTGGA
The DNA here is from genome assembly GCA_014611495.1 of Limonius californicus. Taxonomy (NCBI): domain Eukaryota; kingdom Metazoa; phylum Arthropoda; class Insecta; order Coleoptera; family Elateridae; genus Limonius; species Limonius californicus. Next base: position 18,505 of record JABXWE010004199.1, read on the forward strand.
CTTCGAATCCCTTATTTCGTTAGGTGTCATGGTTGCCTTTCCGAAAATTTTATGTCTGCGTCGTCGACAGGCAGCATTGCATTCGCATAGAATGTGTTCTGCCGTTTCTGCTGCCTCGTTACATAAGCAGCAGATTTGGTTCTCAGCCTTACTAATCTTAAGAAGATGGTATTTTAATGTTGTGTGGCCTGGGAATAGGTCAGTGATGGTTTTCAATTCCATTTTGCTGAGGGACAAAGCAAGTTTTACTTTATTTCCAAAAGAGTGATGAACTGTTTTGCCTGACGTTGTCCTGTATATTCTGCCAGAATGAGGACTTCTGTTGTTCCTTCCGTAGTTTGGCCGTCTGTTTTATGTGGCTTTTTTGTATTCCACAGCAAGGCTCAGGTCCAGTGAATGGCGTGTAACGTGGTTTCTGGTTGCCAGTTGTTTGAGGTTGTTCAGGCATACCCAAACTAGATTCGACTCACAAGTGGAGGCCTTTAAAGCCTTTATTGCTGCTTGGCTGTCTGTGAGGATGTCAATTGTTGCACCTTTATATCCCTTCCTGAGGGTTATCTTTCTGCAGAGGTTTATGGTATAAACCTAAGCCTAGAAGATGGTAGCTATCGCACCGAGGGGTTCGGAAATGCTGCAACCGAGTCCATAGACCACCACTGTGATGATCACTCTAAAAGGTTGGTCGAAGTTGAGGAGGTCATCGACTACCACAGACCACAGAAGAGGCGACAGAACCCCACCTTGGGGGCAACCCCTGGCAGCCGTAATGGCAACTGCTTTTCCTCCCAGCTTTGCTGTAATTTTTCTACTTTCAAGCATGACGTTAATCCATTTGATAGTAGAAGGATCGAAGCCTTTCTCCGTAGCAGCTCTTTCTAGGTACTTCTTAGGTACTGGACAAGTACCTTTTCAATTCCTTTCAGAAGGAAAGAGGTGAGGCTTATAGGTCTGTACTCCTTGGGCTAAACACTACATTAACCCAAGATACCCAACAATGAAATCCATGTATATCAACTACATTAACCTTCTTACAGCATATTTATTTCGAGCCCTGGCTTTGAATTACTTAGGAAGCGTATTTAAATGATAGTTTAAATTTTTTAGGAAATAAATGTACACACGCGCACAAATTTTCAATCGTAGTAATACAGCAAAGCTAACAAATCAAATTTTGCTTGTTAAGAAACAACTGAAATTAAGACATTTATTGAAATAGTATATTTCATTAGGAGTCTGGAAATAAGGATTTTTCAGTGCGCGCGTGACAAATTCTCGTGTGAGGCGAAGCCGAACACGGGAAGTCATGCAAGCACGGAAAAATCCATTTCCGGACGTGTAATGAACGATACTTTTTATTATACTTATCTAAAAACAACGCAAAAAAGGATAAAAAGTAAATTTAGAACATTTTATTTTCAAAGTAATCATAATAAATCGTAATAGTACCAAACATGATTAACATTTCCATAGCAACGATATATTTATTATCGGCATTTAGCGCACGCAAAAAAAAACGGAGATCGGTAAAAATTTTACGTGCGCTGTTCTGAAAATGCCACCTTTACGTTTTTGTAAAACAGATGAAAACAAGGTGTTTTCATATAAGTATAATAAAAATAACATTATATTTTGAATCCGTGATATTACAAAATATGCTGATTAATATTACAATAATGTAATACTTTATCGGCCAGCCCTTTCTCTTAATGACTAATTTGCATTTATTTGCCATGGAAATTACTGGTTTTCGAAATTCTTCCTTGAAGATCCAGCCAAAGCAGGTGATTGAATCAATTTCATGTCGCTGTTTTCTTAGAAATCTTTTTATCTATCGTTTGCTACAAGTTGTAGACGGGTTTAGGGTCTGAGTATTGTACTGGCCAATACATTTCATCCACATTATTGGTCAACATTCAAAATTGAACCATCTGTGTTCTACGGCAAGATGCATTGCCATCCTGGAGAATGTGCTTCTGTTCTTCAGACCAACCTTTTTAACTACGCAACATTTTATTCTGTAGTATTTCAACGTATTTTGTAGTATTTATTCTCCCAGAAACTACACCCACTCTTTCGGCAGACTACCCACATAGAGTTTTAGTGTTTTATAGTTGGCACTATGGGTTTTGGTAAAAATTTTCCACCAGGAAACTTTCTAACATACGTATTATCAGCATGATTAGTGACAGTAAACGTCATTAATCACTAAATAACACCTTCTGCTACTGTAGAGTTCTTTTTAACAGAGTATTATCATTATTGAAGGTTATTTTTGGTAGTCCGCTTCGGGGTTTATCTTCGATTTTTCCAATTTCAGATTACTTTCTAATTATTTAGACGACGGTTGATTGATTACACTGCACTTTACTAGCATACCGCTTTTCGTTAAACAATTTAATCTGTTTCATCTGGGAGGACCTGGTATAATGTTAGTGACATGTAAATTTCAAATAAATGATATAAATTTAGTGCAAGGTGTGTACAGTTAGAATACAAGAGGTATTTCTAATACAAATCAATTCTGAATGGGCTTTAAATGATTTCTTATCACCTCATTATTTTCCGCAATAATAGATAATTAACTAAGGGATTTAGGCAACTGTACTTAAAAATTCTTAAATCACAGTAAACAGGTAAGCTAATGACATAGTAATAATATCAGCACCAACAATCGAGGCTAGGTATTCTTTTCTAAACAGTCTAGGCACCAGTTTAAAACATAGAAGACAAACCCTAATATTATTTTGTGTCATTATCTTAGTGTTTATGTAGTGTGTTTGAAAACTATTTGGCATTATTGAAAATTGATTAGGTAGCTTTCAGAATAAGAGGTCATCAAACACGTCTCCTTCTTCCTCCGGCACCATATCTCTCTGAGAAATTTGGCCAGTTCTACAACTTCTTTTTTCGTGATCGATTTTTCATAGCGATTTATTTTTTAGGGAGAGCGTGTTCATATCGTCCCCTTTACTCTTTATTGAAGGGCTGAATTTGCTTCTGCCTTTGCTTCTACTTGTATAGCTTGTCCGTGAATGTTGCAAGAACCTTATCATTTTATCTTTCTGTTACTTGCTGTTCTAATTGGTAGTCATTGTCACTTCCTCTTCTGCCTTGCTAATTCTTAAAAAAACTATAATGAACGGTACTGTAAAAAAGAGGAGCAGCACAAATAAATACTGACTTAACAAACACCTCTAAAATATGTAAAATCAAAACCCATGAAGCACAGGTGAGATCCAATGTCAAAAGCAAGCACGGAAAAATCTGATCTTGACATTGGATTTCACCTGTGGTTTTACGTTTTTTTCTCAGGCGTGTTTGTTAAGTCACTACTTATTTGTGCTGATCCTCTTTCTTTCCGTATAGTTTACTATAGGTTTTTCAGTTTTCTCTGCTTTTTTACGGCTTGACTTTAACATGCTGCTACCCTGGTACATCGGAGTCACCTAATGTAGTTTATCTCCCTGGGTTAGTGCACATTAGCTGTATCAAAAATTCAATTTACATTTTACTCTTCCACCCTTCTAGTACAGTATTGTTTTTCATCAGCGCACTTTTCATGCTGTCGTAACTCCTATACTACCTACAGGATTTGCTTACACTTTTTTCTATTAGAATTTTTATACAATAATCCTGCTCCATGTACGTTTTGTACTATTTCAATTTCTTCTTATTTTTAAAGATTAGTGTTCGTTTAACTTTCGGAGAATAAAGATGTGCGACGGATTGTGCTGCCCGAGATATCAAATAACAAGTGCGCTGTACTGGCCGAGACCAAGCACTTTAATCTTAGAATTCACGTGTACCGATAAAAATGAAATTGTTCCCGATTGAAATGGGTAATCTGAATGCCACTTACGTTTATGTGACTAATTTAGCAGTAACCACCCACAAGTATTCCAACAACAGCAGCAACCTTCTCACATGAATAAGCACACCCTTTATAATCAATCAATCCCAGCCATTACACAAAACCAACCCCTTTTGACTACTAATACCCCAATCCCCAACTACTATCACAACAATGCAGCTCAGCAAGTAGCCACACAAACAAATAATCAACTATCCGACACCGAAGAATGCACAGAAGAAATGCCAGATAAAAATCATCCCTGGCAAATTGTCAAAAAAAGAAAAAGATTAAATAGATCAGCGGAAAATATAGAGCTGGATCAACAAACCGTCCCTACTCAAAATAGATACGAGCTTATAGCTAATACAGATATAGAAGAACCAAATCATATGCAAACTGACAGCAATGATACCACTCCTAAGGTACTTAAACCACCCCTAATATACATATGAATCGCTGATTTCAGAAACAACCTAAGTCCAATATACCAAGTTTTGAGAAAAAAGACAAAAACTGTCTACCTTTGCTGTAGCTAGTGGCAGTGCATTCAAAACTGATAGTGTTGCTCAGTTACATCTAGGCTATGTTTTTCTGTAGTGCGAATACCTAGAAATTGCCAACTTACTAGCAGAACTTTTTTTTTCTACCAAGGACTTAGGTTGTTTTTGCAATCAACAGAATACTCGAGTATACAACAATATTTTTATTAAATGGAAAACTATTAATACACAAAAAGGAACACTAAGAACTGTAATACACAACAAAGAAACACTAAAATCTAATTATCATTATCATTACAAGTGTCGGTAATAGGCCAACATACTATTGCCTTCCAATAATTTTGTATTTGGTCGTCTTCAGATACAATTTGAGCAGATTTTTTTATCATTGCCATTTTTTGTACTGATGGGTACTTTACCTTCAGCGTATGCTAGTTTAGTTGGAAATTTCACATTACATGTCCTTGGTAAAAGTATGGGAAAGGTGTTGATATTTAAACCACCGATGTATGTACGTGTAGATATTAACACCTTTTCCTAGGTTTCTGTCGAAGAGAAAGTAATGATATTTGGAAATACTGAAAGATTCCTCGGAACTTCTCGGTACAGATCGAGATGATGTTTCAACAGATATTACAGATTTTTTGTAATACGATGTCCACCAAGATTTAAAATCAATAATGTCTTTACCATCCATCTCATGTACTGTAAATTTTCCGCTCTTCTTGCAAGCTGTAACTATCATTTCAACATATTGATGGACTCTGTAGATTCTATCTGATTTTCTTAACTGCCTCTTTATTGTTGCTAAATCCCTGTCACAAGGGAGAAATGAATTGGAAAAAATAGCTCCACTTGTGGGTGTGAGAAAGATTTAGGTTTCCATTATTATTGCTAATATTATAGCTAATTACCTTTTGGAATTTTCCAGAATCAACCAGGGCAGCGCATAAACGTACCACAGCATGATTTTTATTTTGTCCTGGACAATTATCACAAAACAGATGTAACTCTTGAACAGTTTCTGGCACGTATTGGTGGATATATTCAAGAACAAACGAGCAAATTTCGTTTGACCCCTTTCTAGCTAATCCTTCATGGTATACAAAAAACGCAGTCTTCAAATTGTGTATACCAAAAACATTAACCGTTAATAAACTTAGATAGAACATGTCTTGAGTTGGACATCGAGGCAGCTGTAGATTTTACATGAAATCAAAACTTCAAGCAAAACATTCCTGGTCTTCTTGACATTTCTTTGTAGAATCTCTCAATGCACTATAAAATTTGTAGCTCCGCCTTTTGTGCACTAATAGTTCGGCCGCTGCCACTCTTTTAGCAGTATCATTAAGAGTTTTGCTATGTATTTTTAAGGAAAGCAATTCACATTCATTACAAATGTCCACTTGGGGCCTACGAAATGACAACTTAAAATATTCCTTAAAAATTATAATATAGTACCTACTCATATTTAATCTTTGTTGTAGGGTACTTTTCTAAAAACAAAGAGTACATTTTCATTACATTAAGCTCTGCATTTAAGTACTTGCATTCATGGACGCCGTAATGTGTATCTTTTACTGGAAATGATGATACGTGATTTATTAAAAAAATAATTTCAATGCTTTCCATAGCATTGGCACTCCTTTCTCTACCACGTTTATCTTTTGGGATTTCGCCCATTAACAGTAAATTACGTATTCGCTTTACGCGTTCGTCTGAAACAGCATATAAACTAACAAAAGCTTTTCTACAAACAACTCTTCTTTCATTTCCGACGAGAATGTGATAAATAAAAGAACTACACCTTGAGTTCCCATCGTCTGTTCTTTTGCGTCTTCTGTGTATTTTTCGGCAGTTATAAGACCTTGTAGATACAGATCTTGCTGATCTTTCGTGACAATTGTACGGAATTGTTTAAAGAATTTGCACTTCTCCTCCTCTGTAATAGTTTCTGTACATTTGCTCTTACAGTTGCAAGATCCTTCGACTCTCTTTTCGGGAACTAGATTTCCTTTGTAATTTGTGTAGGATTCACCTTTCACTCGAGCTTGTTTTATTTTGTTCCTTTTATAATCTTCCTCGTGTCGCACCCTTTTCTTCCCTACACTTTCTTCAACCTTGTCGCTCATATTTTCGCACTTTCCTTCTTCTACACACAACAGTTGCTAATTCACTTAACACGCCTCTGTGCCACTGACAGCTAAAAGCCGCCATCAACCAAATGCTATTTCTCACAAATCAATGTAGGCGACTGAGAGCATAAATAACCTAAGTCCAGGACTAAGGTTGTTTCTGCGCTCAGACAATAATTATAAGGCGCATATTTCCGCCAGCAGCATAGGGACTTAGGTGGTTTTTACACTCAACATAGGCCTACCTAATATGAAGCGAGTGCCGCCAAAACCTCAATTTCCTTAAAAAGTGGACTTAGGTTGTTTTTGCAATCAGCGATTCATATATGGTATCACAAACTTTAACAGCATGTTGGATGAAATCTCAAAAGTTGCTGAAGCTGAACAATTTTACAGTAAAACACTGGCTAATGATACAGGCAAAATTAACGTGTATACTGCTGAAACCTACAGGAAACTCATCAAACATCTAGGGGATAAGAAAATTATACATCATACATACCAACCCAATTGCTATCACCACCTCAACAAATTTACTAATGCAGAATAATGTGCCTTCACAAAACTACCAACCAACATACTCTCAAGCAATGCACACCCGAGATGCCACAAATAATCCTAATGAACAACAAATAAAGCGGGGACTACAGTTAACTGTCTTCCTAAATCAGTTTAAAAACATGTTTGCTCAGTTAATGAACCAAAACAATATAATGCTTAATTTGCTGTCAACTGTAATCGCGAAACTTATGGAATAACGGTTAAAATATTACGTATTAACATAAACAAGAACTAATAACGTTTTTAAATTTTTTAAATTTAATAATTAAATGAAATAGATATACTTTTAGAGTCCGAAACCCACTGTACTGATTGAACTATGTTCCGTTTACCTAATTATACTACCTATAGTTCAAACCACCCTGAAGGCACAGTACATGCAGGATCTGCAGTAATAATCAAAAACTCCGTCTCACACCACGAATTACTTAAATACCAAACTGAACAAATACAAGCCACAAATGTTAACATAAATGCATTTCCCTGGTCGTTTGTAGTTTCAGCTATCTACTGCCCACCAAGGCATACAATTTCTATTGAGCAATATAGAACACTTTTCCAAACCTTACGAAACAAATTCATTACTGGAGGCGTTTGCAATGCTAAGCATATGCAATGGGGTTATCGGCTTATAACAGCGAAAGGCAGAAACCCATTCAATATCGTCATGGAAAAAACTACAAAATCTACGGGTGAACCTACTCATTGGCCGTCTGACCCAAACAAGTTACCCGACTTAATAGACTTTTTCATTTCGAATGGAATTGCCACAAATTATGTGGTAGAACCAAACCATGACTTATCGTCGAATCACCTGCCAGTAATAATGAACTTGAACACTATCCCAATCTATAAAGAGCCCAATCACCATCTAGTCTCGAGGAAAACTGACTGGCACAAATTCCAGCAGCACCTAGAGAAGAAAATCGACCTAAAACTGGGAGTAAAAGAACCTGAAGAGCTTGACATGGCATCTCACCAATAACCACCCATATACAAGAAGCAGCATGGGAATCTACACCAAGCCAGACACATCGAATACATACACTGAGAATATACCTCTTCCTATAAAGGAATTGATTGCTGAAAAATGACGTGCTAGGGGAAAATGGCAACGAATCCGCTCCGTTACTGACAAACTGTATTATAACAGATTAACGACAAGACTCCGCACTCTTTTGCAGGAATGTCAAAATTCTAAGTTCAACGGGTATGTCACAAAACTCAAGCACGATGACCACACAATCTGGAAAGCAGCTAGGAAATTCAATAGACCTCAAATTCCTATACCGCCAATAAGGAAGCCAAATGGAAATTGAGCCAGATCTAGTAGGGAAAAAGCCGACAGCTTCGCAGACCACTTATCTGATATTTTCAAGCCCTTTGAAGCTGTGCCAATCTTTGATAATAATGAAATAGAAGAATTTTTAAATATACCGTGCCCACTGTGGTCACCTATAAAGCCTTTTTCTCCAGCGGAGATGCAGCACCAATTATTCAACTTAAATCAACATAAAACTCCCGAGTATGACCTGATATCGGGCCAATTCTAAGAATGCTACAAAAAAATCAGTCCTACTGTTAACAACAATTCTTAATCGCATGTTAAGTCTTTCATACTATCCCATAATATGGAAATATGCACACATAAAAATGGTTTCTAAGCCTGGAAAACCACCAGAGGATATTACATCGCATAGACCGATTAGCTTCCTGCCATTAACAAGCAAAGTGTTTGAAAGGCTATTCCTTAAATGGCTTCGCGAAAACACGAATATACTAGCCCAGCTGCCCAACCACCAATTCGGATTTCGCGAATACCATTCGACAACTCAACAGGCGCACAGGATAGTAAACCAAATATCAAGGAGCCTTAAAGATAAAGAGTTCTGCACGGCGGCATTCCTGGATGTTTCCCAGGCATTAGGCAGAGTGTGGCACTCTGGGCTACTCTACAAACTCAAACAACTACTCCAAAGCTACTACTACTTACTCCTTAAATCCTACCTAACAGACCGCTATTTTTCAGTCAAGCTCAACGAGTTATCCTTATACTACCCTATTAAATCCAGTGTTCCACAGGGCAGTGCCTTAGGACGTCTCCTTTACCTCATCTATCTTACTGACCAGCCAGAAATCAACAACACAATTATCTCCACTTCTGCTGACGATACAGTCATCATATTCATTCATGGAAACCCTATAATTGCTTCCGAAAATGTCCAACATCACCTAAACCGGATCTCTGAATGGCTCGGTAAATGGCGTATTAAAATAAATGAATCTAAATCGGTCCAAGTAACATTTACCATGCGATTTACTGCTTGTCCGCCGGTCAGTATTAACAACACACCTATACCCGTGAAGACGGAAACCGAACACTTGGGATTACACCTGGATCAACGGCTCACATGGCAGAAACATATCAAACCAAACGCTAGCAGTTAAATCTTAAACTCCGCAAAATGTACTGGCTTATCGGAAGAAGGTTCAAACTATCCATAAGCAACAACCTGTTACTGTACAAAACAATGCTGAAGCCTATCTGGATTTACGGTATACAGTGGAGATGAGCTAAGCCAACACGAATGAAAGCCATCCAAGAATTTCAATCTAAAACATTCCGCGCCCGGGTGAGTGCGCCTTGGTACGTTTCCAATCTGACGATACACGAAGATCTCGGTATTTCATTCGTAGTCGACGAAATTCAGCGATTTGCTGAGAACTACCATCGGAACCTTCAGGCACACAGCAACGAACGACCACTTATCTGTAAGACACTTAAATAGAAGATGGCCTCGTGATCTGATAACACCACCCTAAGTGGAAGGAGTACTACAGTAGTACCATCGATGGATGCATTCTCCTATCAACCCTTCTAAACGTTATCTCATTTACTTAATAATTCATGTAGAGTAGATTGTAAACAGACTCTATTATAAAAAAATTCTTAGTAATTGGTAGTTCTTTTTTGTGCATAACTTAGCTTTCCAATAGAATTAGGCTTTGCTTTATTTGTTGTTTTTTTTCTGATCAAATCTACTTCGCTTATTCTGCAATCGACTATATTCCTATTGTTTAACATATACAGGTTGATTTGGTGCAAATATTCTTTTGCTTTGGTTGTAACTCCATAAATAAATAAAATACTATATTTTCTACGCTGTTCTCTAACTTATGCATTTATTGATAGTTTCACTTTCTTTGCAATTTGTCTATGTTCAGTACATAATGATTTAATTGTTCGCTTATATTCGTGTTTATGCTTCGATATATTTTCTCGGTTATGTTTTTGTTTAATTGGGTTACTGTTTCTAATACTACTGTTTCCATCTATGTGCGAGGCTGCTAATTTGGCTTCATTGCGTTTTTGTTGGAGCTATTTATTTATCTGATTTGCCTTATCACTGACGCTTCACATACCGTATTCGGCCGTACCTTATCATAATCCGTATTTTCTTTTTTTTAGTTGACTGCTTTTGTTAGTCTAACTGTTTGTTGGTGATTGTACACACCTTAGTCGTTACACAATAGGTTTTCAAACTTCTAGTATTTATTTTTCCCCAATATTTTATATTTTCATTACAACACTCAATGTTCTTGTGTTCAATGGACCTGTAGAACCAGCGCTGTTTGTTCCGGATATAAAATAGTATAACATAAAATAACTCGTTTGTATGAAATTACTTACATCTTAAAGAATTTTCCACCACCAAACACGATTTACGTTTCATTATACTTTTGAGAAAATCGATGTTTAGCTTGCGAGAAAATGAAATAACTCTTTGGGAAATTGCTACTAGGTTTGGCAGATATACGTCCACGGTAATGCGATGTTGGAAAACCTATACATTTTCGTAGATAGACCGGAGCTGACCGCAGAACTATTGACCGCGAAGAATATCTCCTATGAATAAATGCTATTAGGGACCGGTTCAATATTACCAGTTCAAGTGACAATGAATAGATGGCTGCTACAGGATAACAAATGTTTGTTAGGGCAATTTGTCGCAGAATAAGCCCTTTTGATCTTCAATCCTACCGTGTCTTATATTGCCATTGATCGAAAAGCAATAAATAGTAAGACTGCAGTGGTACAGTGGTACCAGAAACTTGTCCAATGGGATCAAGAATGGAATTGATTTGTGTTTAGTGACGAATCACGATTTTATTTGTGGACCCACGATAGTCGTAGAAAGATCCACACAAAACGTGGAAAAAGCCGGAATATTCAGTACTGTGCCGAACTTGAAGCAGCGCTTACACGACGGCTTGTGGATTGGAGTGCTATATAGCATATGGAAATAGGCCCTTTATAGTATTACTAGAAGGAAACATGTATGTACAGAGATAAATTCGCAACGTCTTGGGACCTGTTACATTGCTCTATTTTCAAAAACTAAAATCTCTATTTTCCAGTATGATAATGCAAGGCCCCGTACTACAACTGCCACTACAAGGTTCCCTAGTGAAGCTTGTATCACCTTTCTTCCGTGGCCAACGAGGTCATTTGATTTATCACCCGTCAAACATGTATGGGATATTATATATAGAAAGTTGGGTCAATTACCTGTTCTCCAATAGATCTACAACGACTTAGAAATGAGATTCAGATTGCTTGAGACACCATATCACAGAAGAACATCAATAACCTCATTCAAAGCATGCCTCTCGGAGTAGGGTAGTGCATTACCTTATGAGGAGTTCCGGCTCATTATTGAATTTGAAGGCTATAGACTTTCCCAATCATCGCCACATTTTAATCATATAATTCTCTATATGCACCCAAATTAACACAGAAAAACTAATAAAATATGTTGACGTTTAATGGGTGTGCCTTTTCAATGTTATGCAGTATATATAATATACATAAATGTATATATTATATACTTCTAGCGTTCAATAAATTAAAATTTCTCATATTGAAGAGGATAAAATAAGACATGTTACTTACCACACTTTGCAAATTTTGAAGAGTGCCTAGGACATAGAATATCACTACAATGGAGACATATAGCTGCAGTTCCAATTCAGCAAAACCAGGTACAATCTTATTTCCACAAAATCTAAATGATATTACAAGAAAAACGTTAGAAATTAGCATGAATATAGCGATGAGTATCCAAAAAAACACTGCGGGGTTACAAAAGGAAGCCCAACATTCTATATTCCATATAACGGCTGCATGTATTCTTCTAACCAAAATTACTGATTCTTCTAATGGACTTCTGTAGGTTTTCTTCATACTTCTTTTAGCTTTCAAAGGTTTGATTTTCCTCTGTAAATCCGTTTTGAGGTTGTCGTGATACCGATGTATAATAGCTGAATGTACCTCTGATGTTCCTAAGTAAATCATTACCACCATAGCATCTACATATAATCCGAAAAGTGTTGAAAGTTTTTGAATAATAATCCAGTCCATGGTACTTCTCTTTATTAGTATATGGATAGAATAAGCAGTTAGTAAAAATGTAATTATACTGCAACACAGAAAAGAACGCGAACGTATTTTTTGCACGACTGCTTCTTCTAACAGAACCCGACTCGCTACCCATTCGTATCTTTTAAAAATTTCATCGTACCTCAGGAATATCATTTTGGCATATTCTACATGCCTGAGTCCTACGATAATAGAGAGAAATGCTCTTACATAGAACATTACATTTCCAATGTGAATTAAAAGCAAAAATAGATCTCGCTTTTCCTTAAGAGGAAACTTAATGGAGTACAAGCAGTAAACACATCCAACTACCATAAACGTAGCTAGTAAAATTGATACAAAACGAGAGATATTTGAATAAACCACCTTGATTTCGTTTTTATCTTTGTGTGTGCATTTCAGAATTAGACAAGGTAAAGCTACTAAGGAAGAAAACCGTAACAATGGTGCAAACACACATGCAACGCAATTTTCATGTATTTTGTGCCTAATAACCATTGTTTCTATTCTTGTTTATCGCGGGGTTGCCTTTTGTCTTTAACATTCATTTTCTTCTGGTATATGCACTTGTTAACCTATATAATAAGTTTGTTATTCGTGACCGAAGCAATTTCTGGTTAATGTGATGACATAAGCAAAATACTTAATTTCACTGTACAGTAGTTCACTGTAAGTAGTATCAATTACAGTTAATGTTTTTAATATTTGTCAACGGCGGAGGCCAATTCGGCCCTGAAATAAATTTAATGTGGTCTAATTAAAAAAAAATGTTTTCGTTTTATTATGATAATTGAAAATCCTTTATGATTGGGTTGAATTAGAGTAATTTATAAGAACAGTATTTTTTTTCCTTTAATTATTTATTGCAAATTTACAATCTACTCAAGTAAACTACAGAGTAATAAGTAAATAGGATGAAATTATTGCAGGTGGCTTGATTAGGAAACCATCCATTAATGGGTTACCAGGATTATTCAGTCAGATCTTCGAGCTATTGTCTTTTTAATCTTTTGTTCACTAGCTAATGGTGGTACAGATCAGCTATTAATTGATTGTTATGGTTTAAGGTGCGGTCACGGCTATTTCTGGCTGTGGATTTGATTACTTCGTGGATGTATGGGATTCCAAAGTCATTGTGCAGGGTCTGGCTACTGATGAACCACTCATCAATAGCTATTGATCGCAGAATCTTAGATTGGAATGCTTGTAGGATTTTGGTGTTTAAGGGTTTGCTGCAACCCCGTAGCTCAATTCCGTATGTCCATACGGGTTTTAGGATGACTTTATATAGTAATAGTTTGTTATTCAAGGTCAATTGTGATTTTCTCCCAATTAACCAGTACATCTTTATTGCTTTTAGATTGAGTTGTTGGCGTTTAGCTTTTATGTGAGCTTTCCAGGTCAGCTTTTGATTTAAGTGAAGTTCGAGATATTTCACTTCAGTTTTAATTGGTATGGGCATATTTTTAATGGTAACTAGGGGACAGGCACTTCGTCTAGTTATAAATGTTATTTGTGTAGACTTGTCACCATTCACTTTTATTCTCCACCGGTCTAACCAAGTTTGTAATAGATTTAGATGTGTTTGTACTTTTTCCGATGCTCTGATAGGATTTGGGTCTGGTGACGTTATAGCTGCGTCATCACCGAAGGTGGCAATCAATGTGTGGTTTGTGGTTGGGACATCTGATGTCTATAGAAGATAGAGGAAGGGTCCAAGGACACTGCCCTGGGGAACTCTGGAGTTAATAGGGTGGTAGTTGGATAGAGAGTCTTCAAGTTTGATTTGGAAGTGTCTTTCATTTAGATATGATTTTAGTAGCAAGTAGATTTGGTGAGGTAGCGCCGTTTTTATTTTATAGAGTAGTCCATATTGTCACACCTTGTCGAGGGCCTGTTGGGTGTCTAAAAACACAGAGGTACAGATTTCTTTTTCCTCAAGGCTACTTCGAATGTAGTTTACAACCCTATGACATTGCTGGGTGGTAGAGTGACTTGATCGGAAGCCAAACTGATGTAGTGGGATTAATTCATCGATTGGTGTTGTTTCTTCAGTTCTGTGTAGCAAGAGCCGCTCAAATATTTTATAAAGTAATGGTAAAGGGCTGATTGGCCTGTATGAATTGGTCACTTGCGGAGGCTTTCCAGGTTTGGGTATCATAATGATTTGTGCGTATTTCCAGTGCCCGGGGAAGTGGGACATAATGAGCATACGATTGAATATTTTAGTGATGAGAACTATTGCTTTTCTCGGAAGAAAGGACAGTTTACCTGATTAATACTGGTGTTTCATTAAAATTTATTCAATTAGGTTTTACCAACAACTTTAGATGTACAAGGGAAAACCAGAATCTAAAGAGACTTTTTTGTTTTCCCGAACCATTGGTTGGAAATACTGCTCATTCAGTCATAAACCATAACCTCGAAGTATTGTCGTATGTTTAGTGTTATGGTTTGGTGTATAATTGCTTTCTATCCGAATTTTAGGTCAGTTTATAATGAGTGCGCCATTACCTAATTGCACCACGGAAGAAGTGCGGGCGTGCGTGTTCGTCACGAGTGAAACCTGCAGAAATAATTCGCAGAATGTATCAGGAATATGGTGATAGTTGGTGAAGCAGAAGCAAGATTTACAAGTGAATAGGTCGTTTCAAAAATGGACGAATTTCAGTATGCGATGAAGAGCGTTTCGGTAAGCGTTCCACAGCGAAGACAGACATCAACATCGAAAGAGTGAAACGAACGATTCACGATAATCGGCTGATCAAAATTGATGAAATTCCAACTGAATTTAATATTAGTAATTATTTGTCATTTTAAATTGTCTATGACTGACAGAACTTTTAAAAAGAATTTGCTAGGCCACATGTAACCAAGAGAACGACCTAGACCTCAGCTTTAACCTGTTAGACCATCTACCTTATATCTCCGACTTGTCACAAAGTGATTTCGGCCTTTTTGAGCTGCTCAAATAGGAGCTGGGTGGCAAGAAGTTTTATTCGGATGAAAAGTTGTTGAAGCGGTGCAAAATTGTTTACTCACAATATCAAAAACTATTTTCCGCGAGGGAATTGATAAGCTTCTGAAGACATTTACTAAATGTATAGATGTAAGGAGGGATTACGTGGACAAATAACTTACATTATTATTTTGTATGTATAATATAAAATGTCTGAATTATCAGAAGTCCCGTTACATATCTTAAATATTATTATTACCCTTGGTAAGGCGGTGCAGCTGAATTTACAGAGGAAGGACATTCAAGCTTGTCACCGGATAAATGGAAAACGTGATAAAAAGAAACCTATTATTGTTCAGTTTGATAACAGGCTAGTGCGTGATGAGTTTCTAACAAAATGTAAAGTGCGTAGGTTGACTACTTCTGTAATCAGCAGCGATTTAAGCCCTGAACCAGTGTACGTGAACCCACATTTAACCCCATATTATATAAATGTTTTTTATGAAGCGAAAAATAAAAATTTCGATGGTCAAAAACTCTTCAAGTGTGTTTGGTACAAAAATTCAAAGCTATTTGCACGGAAAGGCGATAACGGACCTGTTGTTCGAATCACCTGTTCCGAAGATATAAAATAAAGCAAATGGACACAATCTATATTTAGATAGTAAGCATACTTTAGTATATTTAATCTTTGTGTATAATGGCTGATTTTTTCGAATCCCGTTTGCTAAAGGTTGCTCATATCAACATTAGATCTATACTAGGAAAATTTAATGAGATTAGAAATATTATTATTGATTCAAACTATGACATTTTTGCCGTTAGTGAGACTTGGTTGACACAAGAAATCAGTAACGAAATGCTCCATATTGATGAATACCAGCTTGTTCGGAAGGACCGTGGTTCGAGAGGTGGTGGTGTATGTATATTCTTTCGAAAGTTTTTTCACTACAAAATAATTTCATTAAGTAATAACATTGAACAACTCTGGATAGAGTTTAAACTGAATAACACTGTTCTAGTGGTTGGTGTTGTTTATAGGCCTCCCGATTTAAATTATAAATTCTTTTGTGATGAATTGGAACAGTCACTTGCACTATGTACGGCAATGACAGAAAAAATTGCTTGCCTGGGGGACACTAATATTGATTTGCTTGACGTCTCTGATGTAAAAACTACTTATTTTAATGAAATGATAGAAACCTTGAGTGTCACACAAATTATTAAGGAA
Source organism: Limonius californicus (assembly GCA_014611495.1). Lineage (NCBI taxonomy): Eukaryota > Metazoa > Arthropoda > Insecta > Coleoptera > Elateridae > Limonius > Limonius californicus. The sequence goes on from JABXWE010004199.1 coordinate 35,184, forward strand.
CCAACGCGCCTGACCGCACTTCTTGATCATATTTTAGTTTCAGATTTTAATTTCGTTTTTTGCTCTGGAGTTGATAAACAACATCTATCTGACCATGACTTAATATACTGTAAGTTATCTGTCATTAGACCTAAAGTTAATCCCACTTATAAAACTTATAGATGTTTCAAAAACTTTGAACACGACTTGTTCTACAATGACTTGAGCCAGATCCCTTTAAACTTGCTTTATGAAATAATGGATATAGATGAAAAAATAAATTTTCTAAATTTTAACATACGCTCTGTTTTGAATGCGCATGCCCCCATTAGAACAGTTAAAATCACTAAACGTAAAGCACCATGGGTTACTGATAATATTAAATTACTGATATCGCTGCGTAATAAAGCCAAGCAGAGATTCAATAGAAGCAGGAATCCAGTTCACTGGGATTATTACAAATCACTGCGTAATTTTACAACACGCGCTTTAAATAACGAAAAGAAAGCTTATTTTGAATACACTTTACGGAACCAAAATTCAAAAACAATGTGGAAAGAGTTGAAGTCATTAAACGTAACATGTAAGACCAACAGTACCCTTCCTGAGGAACTTCTTAATGCTGATGATATCAATGACCACTTTCTCAATTCAGTTCCAATCATTACCGATAACGTTGAGCAGTTGAAAGAGTTTTATATGAACAAGAAAGTATCTGATAATTTGCCACTGTTTAATTTTTCACTTGTTAACTTGTCGCTGATCTCTTCCATTATTGATAAATTAAAGAGCAACAGCACAGGGGCAGATGGAATTAATGCACATATAATTAAGCTCTGTTGTCCGCTAATCATTCCTTATATTACTCATATTGTTAATTCTTGTCTGATAACTAATAAATTTCCAAGTGTTTGGAAGAATGCTGTAGTAGTTCCTATGCCGAAGGTACCCAATCCTGTACATTACAAAGATTTACGACCGATAAGTATTCTTCCAACTTTATCTAAAGTATTAGAAAAGGTCATTGATTCCCAGTTGAGAGACTTTTTGGAACAAAATAATATCTTTCCACAATACCAATCAGGTTTTAGACCAGGATACAGCTGTACAACTGCCTTAACGGATGTTATTGATGATATTATCACAGCTTCTGATCAAGGTAAAGTGTCGGTGCTAGTTCTACTTGACTTCAGCAAAGCTTTTGATACTATAAATCACGAACTCCTGTGTTGTATACTAAATTATATTGGTCTCTCTATAGAATCGGTTTCACTTTTGGCCAATTACCTGAGTAATAGAAAACAGGTTGTGAAATTGCCTAGTGGCTGCTCTGGTTCTAGGGAGGTTTTGCGAGGAGTACCACAGGGCTCAATTTTAGGCCCCCTTTTATATATTATATATACCTCCACCTTTTACAAGCACATTTACACTTGTAATATGCATATGTATGCTGACGATACTCAACTGTATTATTCCTTTTCTGTTGGTGATCATCAACGTGCTTTGATGAATATAAATCAAGATTTGGCTAATATTTCGGATATATCCAAGAAGCACTGTCTTAAACTTAACCCAAAAAAATCAGTTTTATTGCTCTTTGGAAAACGTAAAGATTTGGTGATTTTAGAAGACAGAGTGAACTTAGATGTAGACGGGGATACCATCCCAGTTACAAAGGAAGCCCGCAATCTTGGAATAATCCTTGATAGCAGTTTGAGATTCAAGTCGCACGTATCTAATTGTTTAAAAAAAGCATATTCAAGTCTGCGACTCATCTATCCGCATAGACAATACTTGAGTATTCGTATTAAAACTTTATTGTGTGAAACGTTAGTTCTTTCTCATTTTGTATTTGGGGGTCAAATCTATGGTCCATCCCTTACGTATGACACAGCACAAAAAATTCAAAAAATTCAAAATTCTTGCTTGAGGCTAATATTTGGTATCAGAAAATTCGAACATGTTTCGTATAAATTAACTGAATTGGGCTGGCTCTCGATGGCTAATAGGAGGAAATTGCAAAGTGCTTCATTCTTTCATAAAATTATAACTGAGAAAAAGCCTTCATATTTATACCGTAAAATTACATTTAGAGAAGACGTTCACAACCTAAATATTCCATTCAAAGGGATTATTACACTACCACCGCATAAAACGGCGCTTTTCGAACGTGGCTTTAGTTATCAAGTGTCAAAAGTATATAACATTTTCTCCCCTGAATCACAGGCGTTATCAATATCCTGCTTTAAAAAACAGTACAGCAAAACACTAATGCGTCAACAGTTTCACAGCGGTAGTTGTTGAACTCGAATCATTAGAGTTAGGTAACATGTTTTCTTCTCCCTTTATTATTATTTTTTTTTCTTTCTTTCTTTTTTCTGGGTTTCTATGGAAGAGCAGACTTGGTCTGAATAGCGCCCTTTTCCAACGGTACAGGTATATGGGCTTTGTTTATATTAAATATATGTTTGTTTTTGATGTACCGTTGTGAAATAAAGACATTTATTATTATTATTATTATTATATATGTGACTGTGGAAGTGCACGGAAGATTAAATTACAAGAACATTTGAGAACTCACTCAGGATAGCAACCATTCAAATGGAACATATGTGACTTTGAAACTGCACAGAAGTGGACTCATATAGGGTAGAAAAGAACCAATATAAAGAACGAGAGCTACTTTCGACACTGGCTGCAATCGGCAGTAGTCCCCGTTAACGCAAAGTGCTTGCATCACATGTATAATGTTGTCGATATCAATAATGAATTTCGCGGAAAACCCGTAGTGGTTTTGAAAAGTCTGGAAATTAACAAACCCTCACCGACTATTGGAAGTGAACGATATGAAGACGGGCGATCCGGTAAACCTGCAGGAAAGCCAGTTAACTGTTAATTGTTTTAACCAACAACACCATTGCATTTAACACTGACAGTACCTTTGGGAGAAAATTCCGAAATTTTTTTTCGGTAATAATAAACACCTTAAATCTAACCGGAAACTTGCTGTTTAAAACGCTAATTTTGAGAAAGCCAACTATACCTGTACCTCTGCGTATTAGCACTGTTACTTGCCGCCTTGTTTATTTTAATAAATAATATTATAGGTGTGGATCGGGTTCAAAAGAACTAAACAATAATGAATGGAACACTTTCGCTTTATTAATAATATTAACTAAACTGATATTTCAAAACAATAAGAATAATGAGACTGTCTGATCGCTCGTCTTCACTGGCCGCTGGGTGGTTGCGATCTGCCCCTCGTATCCGGCGGGGCGGATTGCTCAGGGACGGACTGCTCAGGGACGGACTGCTTAGGGCCGGATCCCACAACTCGGCTATCTTGAAGATCATCCGACCCGGGTGATGACCCGTTGTCCTCTCCGGTGTCGACCCATGGCTTCATATATTCAGCACAGGTGGTCGTGTGCAGAGGACCTTCATCGGATCCATCTCTCTGGACGTCGTAGGTGTTGCCCTTGCCCTTGATTACTCGGTACGGACCTAGAAATTTACATTTGAGCTTTAAACCCTGCCCTAACTGTGTACGCTTAATGGCAACTAGATCGTTCACGCGGTATGTTCTCGAATCGCGTCTTTTCTTGTTATACTGCTTTCGATTTTCCTCCTGCGTTCTCAAGATCTGCATTTTCGTGGATTGTCTTCGTGCTTCTCTGTTTTCGTTGTAGTGTGAAACTTCTTTTTTCATCTAGCATTCTCATGATTTCCAAATCTTCTTTCGATCTCATTTGAGCTCCCGTCAGCAGCTCGAATGGAGTGCAACCTACAATTCTCTGGTAAGTGGAATTCAGAATTCGCTGCAATCTGTTGACATGACGATACCACTTCGTTGGATCTTCTATTGACAACTTCGAAAGAACCGATATGACTGTAGAGTTGATCCTTTCTACTTGCCCGTTGGCTCTAGGCAGCCCTGTAGTTATTTTCAAGTGTTGAATTCCTTCTTCCTTGCAGTACTCTTCGAATTGCTGGGAGGTGAACGCAGTTCCTCGGTCTGATATAATGCGAACTGGATTCCCAAACACATTTTTTCTGAACTTCTAGTTTGTAAATGACTTCTTTAGAAGTGGTCGACTTGGTGGCGTATAACCAAACAAACTTCGTAAATGCGTCCACTATGACCAAAATATGTTTGTAATTCTTATTAGTAGTTTCTAGAGGCCCTAGATGGTCGACATGGTATGTGTGTAAGGGTGTTGCTCCTTTATTCAACGGTTGTAGGAACCCTTCACCTTTAGCACGCTTACGGTTCATAAGAATACACGGTATACAACTGGCTAGAAACTTTTCAACATGTGCTCTTAATTTGGGTATATAAAATTCTTGCTTTGTGACCTCCTCTGTCTTCTTGATTGCAAAGTGACCCCTCTCGTGTGCATTTCTTATTATTTCATTTCGCATACTGTAACGCCTAGTCGACTCGACGGCGACAATTCTAAATCCTAAATCAAAGCAATACACCGAATCTACTATTAGTGATGCAAGGTCCAGGTATCAAGGACAAGGGTCGAGCAGCTACAGTCGAAGAAGGGGGGGGGGGGTTTGATAAGCCTAGGCGCCACCTGTTTAAAATATCCTTATTCCTTGAAAATAACAAGAGGTAAACTGGAACCTTCCTGGAGATCGGACTTACCTTGCTTCGGTAATTGCTCAAATTGTTCCCAAAATAAATTATGTTACTCCAAGACACAATAAAACACAACATAAATTATCAATCTTCAATTTATCTAAAGATTTAACCTTATCCCTTGCAACACCAACAATTGGAATAAAATATATATGTTTTCAATAAGATATGGTTATAAGTATGTAACACTGGTTAAACAATTATGGTTAACAGTACCATTAAAAAAAATTAATAACCCAAAAAAAAAAATTCTTTAATAACTCGGGAACGCAATAATTCAAAAAGATAATCCAAATGAAGTTCAAGACTACTCTCGCTAAGTATTTCTATTCTTCGAGGCCTCGCGAATTAAATACCCAGATATAATTACCTAAATAAAGGTAAAGGTGTCGGCTATCTATATTTAAGAATAAAAACTTCCGCACTATTCCCCCTTTCTAACTGAATTTTAACCAATAAAGCAATTTGAATTAATACTGTTTACCACTTAACAAATTAATTCCAATTCAACAAAAATTATTACCAATTTACACAGATTACAAAGTTAATGAAGACTAAACCTTCACTAAATGAGAGTACTTAGTATTATTATCAATTTAAGTATACAATGATAAGATTTATTATGATTAATCGCTGCTCAACTAAAATTTTTCCGGAACCCTTCGTATCTTCGAAATTATACTTGCAAATTGAATGTTAAAATGGATTAACACACCTGGAACTTCGTATCTCGCTCTACACCTGTTGTACTTGTTCGCCTGCACTGCAGATAATTCCGCCTGTCTCGACCCACAGGATCTCTTCGATGTTTCACGATTGACTAATAAATTGTTAATTTTTAGCTCCAGCCAGGTTCCGCCTAATTAAATTCAATAGTCTTAGAAATGAAAGAGAAATTTGGATCTCCAAAGCTTACCAAATATGTTATATGGCGATAAACTCTCCCAAAACAAATGCACTCAAATTGGGATCAACTCCCGGGAAATCACATCAACTAACGATGACTAAAACTTCCCAAACGTGTATTGAAACTTTAAATTGGAAAACTTTCCAAGTCTTAATTCGACGTATTAAATTATCTCAACCACGTGCACATTCTAGAAGAACTTGTATAGTAATCGTCTAAACGGAAACCCAAATTCACCAAATTTTGAATCGGAACAACTCGAGTAGATGACACGAAGCTTTTACAAGGCCAAAACTGAATTATTCAAAATACAGGGTGACAATAGTCTACCCGTGTTGTATGGGTAACTTTGCTATTATAAGAGTTACAGAGTCGGTTAAATTACCAAAGTTGGGCAGAATTTTGACGCGAATTTAATGCCATATTTCTTAAATGTTAAATAATACTACAACCATTTATGCTAGAACATAAATCAAAAATGGTTTTTGTAGATCTTATTACGTAGAATTCAAAAAAATCAATCTATCAATCAATTAAAATCAAAAAAGTCATGGCGCTCTTGATTTTCGAGATATAAACTAAACTTTCATTTTTTTAAATGGCAATCATAGTTGGCCGTAGGCTCATTAAAAAGCCTTTTTTTTTCTGATTTCAAATATGTATGGGTTGTCCTATCTATTTTTGTTAGTTGGCTCAGGATTTACAAAAATAGAAGTATGAAATCAAAAACTTATCTCTAGAAAGAATGGTGTGCCTTGGAATTGGAAAACAAATTATCTAACGACCTGTTTCGTTTGTTCTTATTAGTTGTCAAATTTAGTTCGCTGTTAATAATAATTCCGACTACAATTACGTGTTACATGTAAGTGTAAAGTTAATAACAATAGAAAATATGGTTTATTCTTCGGAAGAACAAACCGATATGATATTTTGTTTCTACATTTCTAATCGCGATGCAAATGCAGCATCTGAATTATATCTACAAACATACATGAAAAGAAGACAGCCAGATAAAAGATTATTTGCAAAACTGGAAGCAAATTTAAAACTGTATGGATCTTATTACAAACCAAAAGAAGCCAAAAGAAATATAAATGAAGAGACGGAGTACGTGTTTTAGCATACAATAATTTTAAGCCGACTGCATCTGTACGGGAAATTGAACTCGAGTGTAATACATCCAGAGCAGAAGCACGGATAATTTTGAAGCAAAATAACTTTAGGCCCTATCATCATCATGTCGGAAATACATTGTACCCAACAGATCTGGAAAGAAGATTGAATTATTAAGGGTTCTCTAAAACGATTCTATTTACTGATGAAGCAAAATTTACGAATAATTGATTATTTAATAGAAAAAACCACATTTACTGGGCGCAGGAAAATCCTCATATTACGGTTGAAAGACCAGATCAACATGTTTTTTCTATAAATGTTTGATGTGGTATTCTCAATACAAAAATACTTGGTCCGTATTTTTATGAGGATAATTTAAATTCAGATCGCTATTTATTGTTTTTAAGAAATGAATTAGAAGGAATGTTGGACGAAGTTCCATTAAACCTAATACAGAATTGGAATTATTTTCTGCATGATGGGGCACCTGCCCACAATGCGCAAATTGTATCTAACTACTTATTAGACAGATTTAATAACTGGATACGTAACAGAGGTCCCATAGCATGGCCACCTAGGTCTCCGGACCTAACCCCACTCGACTTCTTTTTATGGGGAACAATTAAAGACAAAGTCTATAAAGAGAAGCCTAATAATGTTGAAGAGTTGAAAACTAAAATTAGAACCGCTATTAGAGGAATTAGATATAACAGCTTATTAAAAGTGCAGAGTGAAATAATAAGACAGTGTCAGCTATGTGTCCAAGAAAATGGTAGTCATTTTGAAACATTATCATGATTCATTTAATTTAGGTTCACGTAAATTAATTTTATTATTATTAGCTATCCATTTATTGGTTGTTGGTAATTAAATTCAAGTATTCTTTTTGATTGGTGTTTTCTATCATTACTAATAAGAACAAACGAAACAGGTCGTTAGATTATTTGTTTTCCAATTCCAAGGCACACCATTCTTTCTAGAGATAAATTTTTGATTTCATACTTTTATTTTTGTAAATCCTGAACAAACTAACAAAAATAAATAGAACAACCCATACATATTTGAAATCACCAAAAAAAGAGCTTTTTTATGAGGCTACGGCCAACTATGATTGCCGTTAAAAAAAATTGAAGTTTAGTTTATATCTCGAAAATCAAGAGCTCCATGACTTTTTTGAATTCTACGTAATGAGATCTACAAAAACAATTTTTTATTTATGTTCTAGCATAAATGGTTGTGGAATTATTTAACATTTAAGAAATAGTTCATTTTTAGTATTTTTAAAATATTTAAAAAAGTTGAAAATCTAGGTCAAATTCAAAAATGGCATTAAATTCGCGTCAAAATTCTGCCCAACTTTGGTAATTTAACCGACTCTGTAACTCTTATAATAACAAAGTTACCCATACAACACGGGTAGATTATTGTCACCCTGTATATATGCAAACCAAAACGCTGTATAGAAAATTTGAATGCCAACCAACCAGGCGTAAGAAATCGTACGTTACAATACACTTCGGCACGGCTAAAAGTTCGCGACCCTCTGTAACTTGTAAAGAATACCGTTTCTTGTGAAGTAATCTTCGTAAGGTTTCTCTTTCAACAATTCTTTAATAAATTTGATATCTTCGTCTCTCTCTTGTGCTGTTTTAATATGGCTGACCAAGGTATCGGCTACAATTAAATTTACTGGGCATCTGCTTAATGCGTCGACATGACATGGGGCAATCTGGACCCAGAACGGTGTTCTACTGTGTAGTCAAACTCCTCCAATAGTAACGCCCACCTAGCAACCCTTGTGGCTAAGTCTTTCTTGTCCATAGTTTTCTGGAATGCGGAGCAATCCGTAACTATTTTGAACTTCATTCCAAGGAGATAAACCCTAAACTTCTTCAGTGCCTCGCCAATACTTCTAACTCGTAGCTGTTGTATTTTTTCTCTGCGTCACTAGTCTTCTTACTCATGTAGTATACGGGATATAGTTGTCCATCTTGCTCTACCTTCTGTAGTAAAATAGCTCCATACCACTCACGGCTTGCATCTGTGTGTAACTCACATGGTACACCATACTTAAATATGCTAAGGACTGGCCTTTCTGCTAGACACTTCCTCAATTTATCAAATGCTTCCTTTTCGGTTAGATTAAATCGGAATTCTTGATTCTTCTTCAACATATCACTCAAGGGTCTCGCTATAATTGAATAGCTGGGTATAAATTTACGGAAATAACCCGTTAATCCTAAAAAGCTCTGGACTTGCTTTAGCGTTGTTGGTTTGGGAAATTTAAGTACAGCTCTCGTTTTGATTGTTGAGGGATAGATTCGGCCTCCTTCAATGTTGTGCCCTAAGAATTCAACAGTTTTCTTCAAAAGCTGATAGTTTTTCTTGTTAATTTCCAAACCGTAATCTTTGGCTACTTGCAGCACCATTTGTAGTCTTTTTATTCCTTCTTTTTCGTCAATGGATGGTATTATAATATCGTCCATGTATAGCAATGCTATTCCTCTAGTTGTCAAGTCTCGGAAAATTACAGTGATATACTTCTGGAACCCTGCTGGTGAGTTGCATATCCCGAACGGGTCTTTTAAGAATTGGTATTGACCATTATGGGTTACGAAGGATGTATATTTTCGACTTCCTTCCTCGACAGAAACATGGAAAAATACATTCTTTAAGTCTGACGTACTAAATACTTCCGCGTTTTGCAGTTTGTCTAATTGATCTTCAACTAGCGGGATTGGAAACCTATCCTTAACTATCAGTCGGTTCACCTTTCTATAATCTATGCACACTCTTGGGCTTCCATCTTTTTTCTTCACTACTACCACCTGGCTTGCGTATTCGGACGCGCATGGTTCGATGATTTCTTCTTTGAACCATTCTTCTACTTGATTCTCAACTATTTCCCCTTCTGGTAGCGGTAGTCGTCTAGGTCTGTTGTAAACCGGTTGCTCCTCAGTAACAACGAGCTTCATCTCTATGTTCGTCGTCTTCAGCTTCTCAGGTTCATATTTCGCTAGGATGTCTTCCATTTCGTTTCTGGTTTCTTCGTTTGGGATATGTTCTATGTCTAATTCGTTGGTAACTTCTTCAATCTTGAAGATATCTGGCTGTAAACGTTTGATGGTTACTTCATTGTGGCTGATATTCAGTTCGGCTTGATTAAGTAAATCTTGACCTATTATTACTTCGGTATTCATTATGCCTCTTGGTATGACATGCATTACTGTAGGAAACTCATTGTTATCAATCTTTACCGTGGTCCCAAAGAATCCATTTGTCGTTACCCGACTCTTTCCAAATCCTGTCAAAACCATTTTCGTCGTACTCAGTTCTGGAGCACCTAGTTTTTCCAGCATGCTTTCACAGATTAGGTTCACTTAACTTCCTGTATCTATCATAACGGTTAATTCCGTTCCTCTAATGTCTATTGTTTTCAGGTTCAAACGTGCCTCTGCAGTTGACGCTACAAATGTGACCTTGGTTGACGCCTCAGTGGTTTCTGTGCTCTTGCGTGAGCTGACACTTTCCTCTACTTTGCATTCGGCTGCTCGGTGACTAAACTTGCCGCATTTAAAACATTTTAGGCCCAGTTCTTTCGAGCGGCAGTCGACTGATTTGTGACCCTTTGTTCCGCAATTAAAACAACGGAGGGATGTAGTTGCTCTGTTGAAATTCTTGCTGGTCGCAGCTGTTTTTGTTTGACTTCCCGATGGTTGTGCGCTCCTGAACGAGTCTTTACTTTGGACGCTTGATTTCTATTTCACCTCGTCGTATATCTTTATCTTTTCTTTCAAACTGGCCAAATCATGTGCATGGTACAAGATCGTTTTGTTGTTCGCGTCGTCTGGGATCCCATCTACTATATACTGAATCAGTGCATTCTCTTCAATATTAGCTCGCGTAGCTAGTTCTTTCATGACCAAAAGGTACTCTTGCACTGATTCGCTCTTCTTCTTTTTTCTTTCGTTTAGCATCTTGTGAAGTTGGGCACTATTAACTGATTTTGCGAATTCTGCTCGTAAAGCCCGTTTCAAATCCTTCCGTGATTTAATGCCTCTTTCACCTTGAATGAATAGCTTTGCTAACCCAGTCAACATTTTTTTTATAAATAAATGTATGCAGATCACTCCATTGCAGCAGTTCTGCAAGGTCTTCTACGTCATCAATCCATTTTGCAACCGGATAGTCACTGGTGCCATCAAACTTGCGAATAGTGTCTTCAACGTCACGGAAATTCATTGCTAGCATCATTTGTGTGGTTGTACTGGTTGTTACTTGACGTACATGGCCACGCCTGTGTTCAAAATTGCCTTGCCTATTACTTCTTTCTTCGTTATCATTTTTATGGCTTTAATTTTTTTAATCGTTGTCTTTTCCACGCTCATTTTCGTCTTCCACGTCGTCGTCTTCTGTATCGTCTTCGGTGTCTACCACGTCATCTCTTAGTAGCTCTAAGTTTATTAAATAACCGCAAATTCGATCTATTACTTCTTCTTTTCCACCGTCATAGTTTATATTTAGAATATTACATATGCAGGTTAAGTCCCCGATTGCGAAATTATCACTAATGAAAGAAAATTTATCTTTATGTTCATCTCAGTTGTGCGCGAACGCGAAACCCTGAAATTTTCTTAGCCTTTTGCGATTTCCGCGATCACCGTTATGTCCAAACACTAGTTTATGAAACACTTTAATTTTATCAGTCTTGGCAGCAGTAATGTTCATTGCAATACTTGGAATGTCTTTTAACATCGGCATTTTAAAAAATTGGTATTTTCCACGATCTAGGATTTTAATGTACAGTCTTGTCTGATTTTGTGCGATTCTACTTTCTAGATATAAAATAAGAAAATAATCACTTACTTGTTTTTCCCTCGTAGCGACTTACTGTAATTGTACTGTAAAATTTCTTTGCGTCGTGAATCACCCTCAGCTGCTTCGGACGTCGGTTAGCTGTCTTCGTCTTGCGTACACCCCGGCTAAACTCAAATTCGTCTTCTTTGTCGTTGGGAGTGCACGTGTTTGGAGTTCGGTTCGTCTCTTCGTCTTACTCGGTAAACCACGACGTTCCCTCCTTCTTCCGCAGGTGCGCTAGCACCAGCATGTATTCGTTCTTCGGCCGTTCCAGAATGTTCCACTACACTTTTTAGATTTAAACCCGATTTTAATTAGCTTCATTCAAATCGCGGACGAGCCCCCAAAATATTGTGGAATCGGGTTCAAAAAAACTAAACAATAATGAATGGAACACTTTCGCTTTATTAATAATATTAACTAAACTGATATTTCAAAACAATAAGAATAATGAGACTGTCTGATCGCTCGTCTTCACTGGCCGCTGGGTGGTTGCGATCTGCCCCTCGTATCCGGCGGGGCGGATTGCTCAGGGACGGACTGCTCAGGGACGGACTGCTTAGGGCCAGATCCCACATAGGCTTATTTGTACCTACGTTAAGCCCTTTGCATATTTTGTACTACTTGAGTATTAATAAATGTATGCAAGGATTTACTCCCGACTTCGGATTATTAATTATATTTAAGATAAAAAGTCGCAGCTCATCTACTTGTCAACGAGTCTTCAGACGGATATGACGTCACAAGCTGATTAGAGGCCAACGCACGTAGCAGCCCGCTACTATGTATGTACCTTACAGGCTCCCATTCCTATATACTCGATAAGGATTCCTCCGCATCTTACCGGTTTCTGTTTTTTTTTAACAATTGTCATAACGATAATTAAAGCCCAATTTGCTCGGTAATGAATTAATCGGTTGCTTCAGATTGTGCGCATGACATACTGTTTTTTAGCGGCTCGCCATGTATCTGCATTATTGGCAGATCAAACGGCTTCCCGTTACCAATAACATCGAATAGCAGCGCACCGATTTCAAACAGCTTTCCGCCAACATTCGAGCGCTGATGGCCGCTAGCCCCCGCCATCGGAAACACCTCTCTTGCGCTGATTCAACCCTACCCTAATAATACGTGATTTTGACCTGCATAATTCGAAAAATTAAGAGTGATTTCCCATAAAGACCCTCTGCCAAATACGGCAAAATAATATTTATCAACATTAAAAAACGATAACTAAAGCTATAAAAGCGTTTCACTGCCTTGTATTCGAAAATGAGGGTGATAGAAACAACCAACAAAGACTGAAATCGTTTTCAGGATTCAGTTTCAGCGCGGGCTAGAACGAGTGTAAAAATATATTTTTATTTATTAACGATACTCTAACTTCTAACGCATTAAACTCAGGATTTTTCAGATACTTCAGACGTGAGTAATTCTAATTAATAGAATTTGCGAAAATTTAATGAATATTGAACAACTACGAAGCGTGTGGATGAAGATGTCGAAGACGGTCAAGACGAAGAAGTAGTCGAAAGGGTAAACAGAGAAAACAGGGATATACACACAAAACGTAGTAGGAATGAATAAAGAAAGGGGCGTGATTCCAAGAACTAAGACTCAAAGCCCGTGACAAAGCCAAGCAATCCCGTAGCGGCTCCTATTTTGAACGTCATGAAGCCAAATGATTAGTACAATAACAACTGGCAATTCGAATGGTGAAGTTTTGGTGGACACAGGAAGACAAGTTAATCTAATTATGAAAACTGTTTTGGTAAAAAGATGCTGGATCTGGATCTGGATCTGGATTATAGAGGTGGGTGAGATAACCTCACAACACTTAGGCCTCAATGTGGGCCCATTGTGTGTCCTCCATGCATCGGCCCTCACTCTGCTAATGCTCAAGCCATCCAACCCTGTTGATGAACCTAAGGATGTCAGCAGGTGGGGTGGTGCTGATACTGGCCATGCTAGGCCAGAAGTCCCCCAACATGGAACCTCTGATAGGAGCAAGCGCAGGGCAGTGACATAGTACATGCTCCGCCGTTTCCTCCTCAAGATTACATCAGCGACATTCAGGGCTATTTACAAGCCCCATCGTGTGCATATGCTTATTTAGTCGGCAGTGTCCCGTTAGGATACCGATAAATTTTCTCAGGTTAGATCTGGATAACTGTAGGCAGTACTTGGCAATCCGTTTAGACGGTGAGGCAAGAGCTGCTCTCGCTTGTCGGCAGCCTCGTAGAGTGACCCATCTGCGAGTGTGACTGCGTAGGGTTTCGTCTTGTGTGATGGTATTGAGGGTGGATGTGGAGGGTGTCAACATAGGTTCCGGGCCCCATGGGACCTGATCGGAGCCTTGACGCGCCAACTCATCCGCCTTCTCATTTCCATAATTCCCGTCATGCCCTTTGACCCAAACGAGTTCAACGACATTATTATTTGAAATCTCTGTCAGTGCTTGGTGACATTGATCTACCAGCCCCGAAGTAATTTTGCAACTTCTAAGTGCTAGCAGAGTCGCCTTGCTGTCAGTGGATATTCGTATGTGTTTTCCGCTAATCCCGCGATCAGCGACTGCAATAGCTCCGTGCATTACTCCTACCACTTCCGCCTGGAAGACAGTAGTGAAAGCACCCAGAGGCATACTTGTGTGGAGATCTAGGTCCTCAGAGAAGATTCTTGAGCCAGATCCTTGTTTTGTCTTTGATTCGTCTGTATAGATAGATACTTCCGGTCTGGGTGCTTCTGGCGCATCCATCAGTGTACGGAAAGGGCTCCCGAAAACAAATTTGGGGGGTATGTGGTCAGCCCTCGCACCACAGTCCCAGAGATCGTTGCCTAAGGGCTGCTCTCAGCGCTGACTCCCTCACGAACAAGTCGAGGGGAGGGAGGCAGAGAGCAGCCTCCAAGGCCGCTGTGGGTGTGAATCGCATTGCGCTTGTTACACTGAGGCAGGCAATCCTTTGCACGTGTCCGATGCGTGTAGCTTCTGTTGTTTGTCTGGTTCTGGGCCAACAGACTACTGCTCCGTAGCATAGCATTGGCCTGATGACGGCCGTATACAGCCATAGGGTGATTTTGGGGGATAAACCCCATGATCTGCCCAATGCCCGTCGACATTGCCAAAAGGCCATGCAGGCTTTATTGGTTTTAGCCTGAAGGTGTTTTCCCCA
>JABXWE010004200.1:0-14705 GCA_014611495.1 Limonius californicus
TATTACGCCAAAGACGCACGCTTAGCCTAGGTATCCACCCCACTGCCTATTTCAGACTGCCGTCTTTGCCCTTCTTAAGGCTCGACAGCCTCATGTTTTTCGACCTGCACGACCTTTCCTTCGAACCCTTATAATTATTTTCAGCTGTTATAGATTTAAGTAACATTCATAGCAGGCAAAAACCATTGCCTAACAATAGTTACTTGCATATTTCGAGATATCCAATTATGCAAGTTTTGTCTCGAATTGCAAGTGAGGTTCAGTTTGCATGAAAGTTTATAATTTTCGTAAACAAATCAGTCCATCGTCGTTATTCAAAGTCGAAGTCGTTAGTGCAACACGTAGACAAATTGATATGAAAGGGACTAAATGTTACAAATTATGAACGAGCGGTCTGCATTTGCAACCGCATGCAAATGCCATATTTAACCATCCCGGACGGTCAGTTCTAAATTTTAATGATCCAACTCTGTCTGGTCCAGATACACGGTCATAGATCGCATATATGAATAAATGGAGTTCGACGGCGACCCTTTTGATTTCAGTATGTAAATGTGGGCGTGGGCGTAAAGCTCTTCACGCTGAAAGTTATCATAATGTTTTAGCATACATAAAATTATTGTTATGAAGTTTTGTGATGTAATTCTACGCAACGTTCACGAACAAAAATTCTTTTTTGGAATTTTTCTTATATATATTTTTTTAATTAATGTTTTTTTTTCTAAATTGTGAGCTTACATGGTAAAACTTCATTCAATATTAAAAGCAGTAACATTTTAGATTAGATACTTATCTTTAGAAAAAAATTAAACCTCGTTTTATCGAAACAGTTCTCGTTCTGGCAATACAGATTGCATAATTTTTTATCTCTTAATTTCAGGTGAATAAAAAAATAAGTAGTACTACGAATTCCTTATGAAATTGCTTTTCCAACAATGTATTACACATGGTATGGTGCTATTTAAAATTTTACTCCTTTTTGTTGAAAATCCCTATAAGTATGTAATTTAATAGTAGAAATTACGACCACTAAAGTAGAATTTAGTTTCATAACAGAAATTTCTAGTTTAGGAAACTTCTAATTTTAAACAATATATTTAGTTCAAAAAACAGAAAGTTCCGATTTTCCCGTATGAATAGAGATTATGCAGCACAAATACAGAATGCGCAATAATAAAAGAGGTAGTAAATTTTAACACACATAATTAAATTATTAGAAATGACAAAAGGACAAAAAATGACAGCAAATGGTGATTTTATAGTTCCATATTACAAGCTTTTAATTGAACGTTCAAGACAAAAAAAAACTCGCCGCCGCTGGCGTACGTCATTTACATTTTCCAAACACCTACGTGGCCAGTGACACCGGAGCTTACAGGCATGACACAGTATATATAAAAAAAATACTCTACACTTTGTAGTACACAAAAAAAAAGACAGTTGGCGACTGAAGGTCGCTTCTTGTTACATAAAAAAGGTTCAATCCCTTGAAATTTTGCAAGCTGACGCGAAAAAGGATTCTTTCTTCACAGCACAAAAAACTTAGTTGTTTACCTTGAATTTCGAACAGCGAGACGGAGGCGGGCACAATGTCGGAAGTATTTTTCCAGAAGCAGGTTAAGTCTGGGGTACTTTCAGGTCCGGGAAAAAGGTAGACAACTTCTACAGAAAACTTTAGGGCGAAATAGTTGTCGCAGCAACGGCACAGGTACAGGAACAACGAATGGGCTCGATACTAATCCACCAAAGGCGATCGGCAAATTCGCAATGAATTGCCCTTCCAGGGTTGAAAATTCGAGCGTGTTTTTTTAAAAATCCGCCACTTGTCGATATTCTGTTCACTCCACGGTGATACAGCTGTACGAAACTACACGCGATGGATACCCATCGAAAATTTAAGCCGCCCTGCCGTACTTAATTTCTTAACGGCCCCCTTAGATGGAATTGGTAGACTGGAGTCAAAGGTTGAAGACTGACTTTCGTTACGGCCCCCGTACAGGCGATCGGAGTCATCGGAGATGTAAAATTGACTGAAGAACTCTCGCGACGCAAACCTGCATTTCTCCCAAAGGGTTGCAACATATTTCGAAATATGGTGAAATGATTCTAGAACTACAAGTGTGACTTCCGAGGGTCAACACAGAATCCCAAGAATTGTTTTTGAACGGCAAATCTAGCCTACAAAGGGAAATCTCGAAATTGGCCTCGTCATAACTCAATCTTTAAAAACAACAAAATAACCAAAACTGTTAACCTACAAACGGCAATTAAAATAACGTTTTTAATTCCTATGAAGCCGCAATTAGAGCATGACTAATTCGGACGGAGCGGCACAATCAAATGAACATAACAATTAATACTAATCTAGAAACCTGAATACTAGAAATTTATATTGTGTTTAGAAATTTACGCTAAAATCTAACAATGTTTATTTTAGAAAAGGTCTGAATTATGTTACGGGCCAAACGAGCGTTTTCGTCGACCCGCAACCGGATAGGTGGAAAAAGACCTGCAGCTTAAACCCAGAGGAATAGGGGGGCTCACGGAAATCGCTTACGGGAGGGAATTCTTCTAGTTGAGTACAGGGGATGTCGAAATTAACGGCCGCCACCTTCCAAATCACAGCTGATTGCGGATTCTCGTGGAAGGCCGAGAAGCCAGCGGCTTACGGGAATGGGACTCACCTTTACTGTGCCTCCCTCCTGTTTAGAAAGCTTGCAAAATGTATGCACACACAAATGCAAAATACTCAAGACAACGCATATGATGCAATTGTTCTGGAAGGAAATAACACGTGAGACTTCCGAGAATTGTTTCTGCTCGGCAAATCTAGCCTACAAAGGGAACTTTCAAAGGCTTTGCGAAAGTGGCCTTCCATAACTCAATCTAAAAAAATAATATAGCGATCGACTTAGAATTGCAATTAAAATAGAATTTTGATTCCTATGAAGCGGCAATTAAAATACGAGTTTAATTCAAATGAAGTGGCAAATTCAAATGAATACAACAGTTAATAATAGCTACCTATAAGAATTTATTTTCAAAATAGGAGGTTTAATATTATTTAAGCAATTTATCATTTGAAGAATTCTACATTCAATGTAAGCATTTTCACACTGAAAATGAAAACTATGAAAGTGGAAGCGGTTTAAAATTTAGTAGTTTTTCAAGAAATAGACGTTTTGAAATATATATTTCTAATTGCTAAGCTTCTGCTTTAACAAAGGAGATATATCTAGAGCTAGAAAGTTCTACCTTAAGAATAGAAAAGTCTATTTTCTAAGTTCCCAGAATTGTGCCACAATTTTCTATTGCTAAAATAAAATATTCTTGATCTCATCAAGCAGTAAATAATCCTAGCCCAAAGATAAAGAAGAAAATGTAACTTGAACTGGAGAAAACAAGTCGTTTTACTAAATCTATATTATACAGAATGATTCTCAACATGTGCGAAAAACGATGTATATAATAATAATAATGGTGAGGCTCTTCATGAAGGAGTTTGGCCTGCAAGGCGGAACGTCAGAGTTCCCGTATCCTTGCTTTCACAACCGGTCGTCAGGTGCCAAATTAAAGACACATAGTGATGTGGTGAGCATCACACAGTAGACATTCGCATTTTACCCCTTGTTCATTCGAACACAGGTACTCAATTATTTAAAGCGACTGGGTAGGCCACCCGCCAGTCATCGAGTCAAAATTTTGAACTCCCGAACTTTCGTACCGGTGCCAATTGCTCTAACCACTGAATCACAGTGGTGCTTTAACCATGTATACATGAGGTTATTTTGCAAATCATCTAGTAATGTTTCTTTAAATTCGGCACCGTTATGAATATATGGCGCTCTAATGTTTTTTGAAATCAATTCACTAAAATGTAGACAATATTTTTGTTTCTTGGATAAACTTATTATTTTGCAAAGTTTAATTTCCAGCCAAGAAAAGTGTACAAGTGTAAAGTGGATGAAATATGACCCAGACGTAAAAACTTTGGTATAAAAACTTGGAAACTAGGTGTATGTACTTAAATTGTTATTTCTATTTGAAACTTTGTTAACGATTAAATTTAAAGAAATGATTCTCGAGCCCTCTTTTCGAAAACATTCTATTAGTTCTGAGTTGCAAAGGAACTTAACAGTAACAGTTAACAATCTCGTTACACTCTAATATACACATTTTTAAAATTACTTTCACTTCTGGGTCAGATTTGATCTATTTTCCAAATCTAATTGTTTTTTGTCTGTAATGGAAATTAAGCTTGTACTTTTAACTGTCACAACTGAACAAGACACAAAAAAAAACCGCACCTCAGCAACGACGCCGAATTTGAAAAAAAAATACTAAGTTATTTATTTTAGAGGTTAAATAGCTGCAGCGTTTAAAGTTTTTTGCACATGTTTAGAATCACCTTGTATAGTTAAAGTTGTGGTTTAATGATAGAGATACCTTTCTAGTATTAAAAATGAAATTTCTGTTTTCCAAGGTTCATGTTTCAATGCTTACCACACGTTCCTAAACAACTCATACATGATAAGGGATATTGTAATTCAATGAATATATGTTTGTATTTGGCGGCTAATGGTCGTCTATTATTGATAAACAACAACGCAGAGGAATCATTTAACAATAGAGCGACGAAATTTAACCGTTGCTATGCACCAAAGAGGAGATCGCCAGGTTGACATTGCTGATATATTAGGAAGCACGCAGAGCGTAATTTTACGTGCCCTTTCGCGCCGTAGAGAAACTGCAAGAAGGCCTGGAAGTAGATGTTTTCGCAACACAACACCTCGTGAGGATCGATTTCTGGCATTTAATGTAAGAATGCACCCTTTTTCAACTGCTCGACATCTGCAGCACTGCAGAACTGTGGCTCAACGAAGACATCGGGTGGAATGGTCTCAGCAATGATAGCCGGCGTCAAAGAGTATATCATAGTGCCGGACATAGTATCTTATCTCAGTATGCCCAACCACTCTTTGCTTTTGGTGGTGGTGTGGTGGTCTTATGCTATGGGCTGGAATTTCTTTAGGGTGGAGTACTGACCTCCATACCCTTAATGGTACACTCACAGGCCAACATTATGCGCAAGAGGTCATTATGGACCATGTTCTGAACCGTTGCAACAGTGTTGGATGGGAATATTTTGTTTTTCTTGACGACAACCGAAGGCCTTATCGTGCTCGGGTTGTTTTCGAGATGCTTCGAGATAAGGAAATAAACCGTCTTGCTCTTCCTCCTCTTCTAGAGGAGGTGCTACGCGGTATTATAATTTAATAAATTTAAGTTAAGTGAAAGGAGACAAGAACAATTGTCATTATAATATTGTTAAATTTCTTCTCTAAACGTACCTTTGTTGTAATTTTCTAGTTCAGTACTAAAAAGACGTTACATTTTGTTGTTCTGGTAGTTTTTTTATTAGAAATGCAATTGGTGTTGTCTTTAAATGTCTTACACTGCAATATTCCTATTCATTTTTGGGTAGTTTATTTTACAAATACAAACTTCAAATTACATAATAGAAACTGTAATTTGGAATTAATTCTTTAATTTCAGAGTGTAGTAATTACTCTTAATTTTAACATACAAATACCTAAATTATATTCTACTAAATAAATATTAAACGTTTTAATTTTTAAAGTTGAAACTGCTAATTTAATTAAATAATATATTTTTTGACAAATAATAATCTCTAACGTACGAATAGTAATTTCTAGTTTTCAAGTTTTTATATTAATATTGAAAAGAGCAATTGTTCCAACAGAAATTTAATACCGTAGTTTGTTTAACATCTTTGAAGGGTCTTTTCTACAAGAATTTCAACGTTGAAAGTAGAAATGTATAAGTTGTGTTATATAATTTCTAAATATTGTAGCTGAAATTTTTAGAATAATATTGATGTTATTTATTCGCTTGTTCGATTATACTAGGACTTTCTATTTCTAAAACAAACAATTCTTGTTTTAACTATAAACAATTTAGATATAGATTTGCAGATTTATATTAAAATTCCTAAACTTAAATTTTCTCAATGAACACTAGCACTTTTTTATGGTAATTCAGTAATTTCTAATTTAAACAGTATAAAGGTCTAAATTAAAATAAAAAAAACCAATTTTTAAACTTAAAAAATTCCAACATGTTCTGTTTTCGAAGTGCTAGGCACTTTTAATTAAATAATGCCTATTTTGAAAATTATTTATTAACAATGGAAACTAAAACTTCTAACGTACGAATAGAAATCCCTAATTTTGCTCTTTTTCTGACTTATTAATAGAACAATTTTTGAAGCTTCTAGATTAATACTAGAAGTACTTGTTATCAAAATAATTATCATAGTAAACATTTTTAAGTTTAATTCTCCAACGGAAAGTAAATTTTGACTTTCAGAGAGTTAACGTACATTTAATGTAGAACGTGTATTAAAAACGGTGTGTTCGATGCGTTTAAAAAACTGTGAAGAAAGTTAGGTTAACTGATACAACATATATAGCCGTAAAACAGTCGTTCTAGGATACTTTTACAATTTAACATTACCTAAATGATAAAAGTTTTTGCTTATATCACTTTGTTTAATTTTGGAAAAGCAAAACCCTAAAAATTAACTTCTGTTTTCCAAATAAATAATGTATCTTCTATTGTTTACGAGGTTACAAGTCAGAATATCCGACAGACTTAGTATTAGCAATCCATGACTACAAACATTTGCTTTTCGAAGAAAGCGTATTTACGTATTTGAAAATTAACTCATAAACGCGTCATAACCATATTTATCAGTTGGTTAATTGGCGTTTTATTATTAAGAAATAAGATACGTCGTTGCAAACAGTTTGGATTACTCCATACAATATAAACTCCATTATATCGTGAACACAATATTATTAAATAGCACAGTTCAGGATATTATATTAAGCCCTTTCGGTAGTTAATGGTAACAAACAGACATTACCGAAACATCTAATCAATTAAAATAGCTTAGTTATTAAAGGTAGTATGTAATTTACCACAATGGGTTCTTTCGTGTAGTTTTATAATTTCGTCACACACTAACCTACAGTACGAGTAACATTTTTGGCATTTCACGCTTAAAACTAGTTATCGAGGTTTTTCCCTCAAATGTGCATAAAAGCAAAGTTTTGTTTCCGGCCCCGGAGGATAAATAATGCAAGGTCGTTATGAAAATTCCGTTTGAAGGTGCGGAGTAAAATGGGAATGGGAGAGGGTTCGGGTAACATCATAAATTCACCAGTACGTCGCAGATCGATGTATTGTGACATCGAATAATATATTATTGAAGGGGGAAATATTTGGCGAGAAGGATGAAACATTAAATGCGAAGTTACTTTATTTCGTCGTAAACTCCACTCATCTTTCTAAATATTTAGGAAGTACGAGCACGTTTTCTGCATTTGGATTCGAGAACTGTATTTGAAGAATTGTAATAACATAAAAAAATGTCGAACGTTCTCATGAAAAATTAATCGTTTAATTTTAGAGAGCTTGTTTTTAGTACCTAAAAGAACGTTTTCTTTAAACAAAAAACTCTTACCAACAGTGCCGCAATAAGGATATTTTATGTTCCAGTTTTAGTTTAAATGTCACATCCTTTACACAAAAAATTTGATTTAATCGATTCTACAGTCTTCTTCTCTTCTTCTTTTTCTTCTTGGATTCTTCCCATTGTGGGTTTGCCGTTCTCAGATTCCAATAATCTCCCAGTCCCCTTCGTCTGTTCTTAGTCTTCGATTATATTCTTTATGTAGGTTTTCCATTTGACAGCTGGTCGTCCTTTCCTTCTTATACCTCCTGGTGACCAATTTAATATCTTCTTTGGCCATCTTTCTTCTTCCATTCTTTCGACGTGGCCGTATCATCTCAACGTCCTGTTTTTTATTCTTTTAGTAAATGATTGTTATCTCTATTTCCCTCCACATCGTTTCCGTTCTTATACTATCTCTCCCGGTGTATTTGCAAACATTTCCTTATATAGTCTAGTTTTACTTGTCTTGTTCCGGATCTCATTAGTCACCGGTCACATTTCTCCCCCATATGTTATTATACGTCCTCTTCCACCTTTCTCAAAATATCTATACTCCGTGCATGACCTAATTGCATCTCCATTTACTTCTATGTTCTTTGTCTGTTCTCTCACGCATATGTATTCTGTCTTCTTGAGATTAATACATAGTCTTCACGTTTCATATTCCTGTCTAACTTTCCGTATCATATACACAATGTCTTCTTCTTGTCGGGCAAAGACTATTTGATCGTTTGCAAACATTAAGGAACGCATTGTTGTATATCGTCAAGGAATCCCCATTCCACCACATTTATATATAGATGTTAAGCAGTATAGAGGATAGAATACATTTTTGTTTAACCTCTTTGTCACTTCAAATTCCCTCAGTAACTTACCGCCAATCTTTATTTTTGCTTCTGTTACGATATATCGTTGGTTGGTCTAACTCGCTTGCCCAATTTGACACCTCGGTCTTAGATCTTTTGCAAATCAACAAACATCATATCCTTAGTCTTTCCGATAATTTGTTTAACAGAATGGATGTTATCAAGGCACGAACGTATAGTTTTGGTATTCTATCCCTCTATCTTTTGAAACACAGTTGTTAAGATTTTTACTAGTTTGGGTCCTCCATTTTTCAAGAAGTTCTATTATAATATTCCCAGGACCTTCAGATTTATTATTTCGGGTTTTTTAATGCCTTTTCTACATCTACTATCTTCAATTCACTAACTAACCTCTCTAATTTATCCTCCATGCTCTCTTCTTTGTTTATGTACTGTGGTTTGCTGTCATTCTAGAATTCAGAATTCTACAAACTCTTACGAGCTTTTTCGTCGACCCGCAACTGGATAGGTGGCAAAAGGCCTGCAGTTTAACTCAAAGGAGTAGGGGGGATTCACGGAAATCGCTTACGGGAGGAAATCTTCCTAGTTGTGTACAGAGTGGGTCAAAATTAGCGGGCGCCACCTTCCAAGTCACAGCTGATTGTAGGTTCTCGTGGAAGGCCGAGAAGCCGACAGCTTACGGGAATCGAACTCACCATTATTGTGCCTTCCTTCGGTTTAGAAAGCTTGCAAAACTCATGCACACACAAATACAATATATACAATAATAAAAGATGAAATAAACATGTAATTAACCTTTTGAGAGTAACTGACGGCACAAAAAAATATAACAGCAAGTAGTAATATTTTACTCAGTACAACAATCGGTTTAAAGGAACATCTGATTAAGGGGGAGCTCGCCGCCCATGGCTTACGATATTTAACATATTCCAACAAATCTACGTGGCCAGTGGCGTCTGAGTTTATAAGTATAATACAGTATGTGATTTCTTTTTACAATTAACAGCAAACAAAAAGAAAAGAATGATAAACGACGACTGAGGGTCGCCTCTTGTCGCATTAAACAAAAAGGTTCAATCACTTAGAATTTTGCAAGTTAACACGTACAAGGTTTTTTTCACAACACAAAAAACTAATTCCTTTACCTTGAATTTCGGCGAATGGAATCGATAGCGAAGCAGGCACAATTCTGGGTTTGTTTTCCAGATGCAGGTATAGTCTGGGGTATTTTCAGGTCCGGGGGAAAAGGTAGACGACTTCTTCAGAAAACTTTGAGACGAAATTTTTGTCGCAGCAACGGTACAGGTACAAGAACAACGAATGGGCTCGATACTAATCCTCCAAAGGCGATCGACAAATTCGCAATGAATTGCCTTTCCAGGGTTGAAATCCAGCGTATTTCTATAAATCTGACACTTGTCGATATTCTGTTCACCCCACGGTGATACAGCGATACGAAAATACACGCTATGGATCTTGTCTGCAACCCACCACACACAAATTCTCAATCCGGCTTGCAACCGTGGGATCTTAATGTTAAAAATCTTCTCTGGAATGTCTGTCGTTCGGATTCAACATTAAACTGTAGGTCCCCCGTGTTTCTACCTTAGCACTGAGGAGAAACACGTGACAGAAAAGAGGCCGATGCCCAGCAGTGGGACGGAAAAGCTGTAGATGAATGATGATAAATTAGTTCTTTTAGGAAACCCTAACCTTCTTTAATTCACATATTTTGGACACTTGCCATTATTGCGGTTACTATCATAGAAAATACTAAACTTATAAATTCTTCAAGCAAATAACTGTATATTGCTACATAATGCATTAGCCATTGTTGTTGTTGTTGACAGCCTTTCTGTGCCACTGCTGGACATCGACTTCTTCCCTGCCGCGTGTTTCTCCTCAGCGCTAAGGTATAAACACGGGGGAACTACAGTTTGACGTCGAATCCGAAGGCATACCTACTGCTAAAACCTTAATCGAAAACGATTAATAATTTGAAAATGATGTTAGTGATTTACTAGTGTTATTTACTTTCCACCTAGCGCAAATGCATCCAAACTTGTAAGTGTTTTACGACAACCGGAAGATTCGTTGTGTAAGTTACTGTAGGCAAGTAACATAGGAAATACACTTGTACACTAGTAAAACAGTTTTATGGTTGGTTTATTTAACAGTTATCACTTGGTGTTGTTGTTACCAGGAAGCTGCTAGTGGTGTCAAGATATAAAAATTTTTGAGAACCGATTTGCTATTCTGAGACGTATCGGTTACATAGATTTGGATTTCAAAATTCGTTTTTCGACTCCACCATCAATCCAATTCTCAGATTCAACAATAGTTTGAGAATCGTAAATGAAGATTCGATATTTGGTTTTTATAATAAAGATTTTCTTTTCAGTTCTACGGTGTGTTGAAAAATTAGGACATCCTCTGCTTTTCTTAATGATAAAAATGTACTGTTGGTAGAATGGAGAACATTCAAGTAGAAGTTAGTGCATTGAGCAATTTCGATTTGTAGCTAATTGACATAGTATGCAATACAAATTTCTTAAAAAATTATAACCAATTTTAAAGTAACGGTGCATTAAACTCAAACTTTAAAAACTTTTTAGGGGTTTTAGTCACGAGCTTTCGCAATGAGAGGAAATAGTGTTGTAGACAGCTTTATAGACTGTTCTGGCTGTAGCCCGGCCAAAACCACTTACGGGAACAATGTGCGGCAGGCGAAAAAGCTCTTATTCGGGCTGTTAGGCACTGTATTAGGTTCAGATAAATCTAGAATATAGATATTTTACCTTCTTATAAATGATGATTCTTAAAACGTCAAAGGCGTAATTATTAAATAAACAATTCTCGATTATAAGGATCGAAATCCGATTCTTGCATAAGCTTGTTTTCAGAATCGAAGATCGCTGCTTAGTTAATTTCAGGCCTATTCTAAATTTACAATTTTTGACAACACTACTGCTTACCTGCAACTGTGTAAAATAATTGTACCGGCTACAATTTTTAGATAAGAAGTAATTCATAGTCGTATTCGCTAGCGTTAACGACGTGTGTCCAAGTGAGATTGAACGGAAAATACATTTAGTCAACAAGCTAAATTATGGGCACCTAATTTTGAAGTTATCTAGGAAGTCTAGGAAAAATTCATTTAAGTGGAATTAAAACCCTATACGAGTATAATATTGCGTAACACTTCTGCGATTTTAAATTAGCTATTTCATAAAACGACTTTTCTATTTCTACTTCTGGATCTTTAAGAAATTTCTGTTAAATTCTGTATAGGCTGTTGCATTTTCAATTTCATAAAATTGGATAACTGGAACATATGTATTTGAAAATCTGTCCGGTACGTCCTTAGACACAAGCGTTATTAATAAACAATAAATCGTTTAGTAGTCATCTTAGACGTCTACCAATATGTTAACCAAAATTGTCAGATTCAGAAGGTTATATCAAGGAGGCTTTCAAGAATTTAAAAACTGGATTGTTTTGCAATTATAGGTATTATTATCTAAAATCTGTAAGCGATCTACGTACAACTCTAATAGACATTAAATGAGTATAAATATTAAATAATCTAAAATTTAGTCGGATTAGCAATTTTGAGCTTACCGCTCTTGAATATGTTGAGGAAATCCTAAAGCCATTTGACAATCTCTTTTTAGATCGACAAATAATTATATTTGTTTCCATGTTTGCGAAGGGGTTCAGGGCCGTCTATTCGAACACTGGATAACGAACTGCAGCCAATTAAAAAAACAACGCGTTTAATGTACAACAAAATAAGTGCGTTATAGTGAGTCTTGGCATTGTTCTGATTGTATGAAAATTAGATAAGGGTTGAAATTGGGGTTGTGTGCAGAATGTTCTTAAAGGATGCTAGTTTGTAATAAGGTGAAATCATTTTATCAAGTTAAGTCCACATATACCATAAAGTAGTGATTTCCAAACTGTGCGGCCTTCTTCTGGCTATAATTTTGGGGCACCCTCTTATTGTACTCAACTTCATTCAAATCAAGGCCAACTTATAAGGAAAGGGCTAAAATAAAACACAATTTTAATTACAGGATGTATTTAATAAAAGCATCCAACACGTCTTAGCCCGTCAAGAATACATAAGAAACTTCTAAAATACGGTTTACAGGACTCATAATTTTGTTACGGTCTAAAATCCAGTCTGGGTAGGAACGTGACCTATTAACCTTTGTTCTACCCTTACTTAAGTCGAATAGACCATAACATTCATTCAGTGTTGATTTATTTTTGTTATGCATTTATCCTAAGAAAACCAACACTCCCACTCAAAAATTAATCAATAACTTCAAACAAAATATATAGAGCAAATATAATTATGTATGTGACGGTAAAGACAAAATCATGGGGTGGTTTAAATGGCCCAACATTTGTTGCATAGGATTGGGGAAAACCCCAGAAAAACCCAATCAGACCAACAGAACAAAAACTAATAGCATATTATACAATTATGCATTTTTGATTAATATTTTAATTTGTTACTCCAGACCAAGTTTGAATCTGAGTTCCAGGAATCTTGCTGCAGGCAAAGACTTCGTCAAAGTATCTGCTATCTGGTCACCTGTTGGAAGATATTTAAGTATTATTATCTTTTCCTTTATCTGTTCCCTAATGAAATGATATTTTATATCAATATGTTTTGTCCTTTTATGGCAGGTCGGATTGTTGGCAATACTAATACAACTATTATTATCTTCAAATATTGTTATAGGATCTGCAAGTTTTATATTAACACTAGTTAAAAGAGATTTCAGCCAAAGGGCCTCTCTTACGGCTTCAAACAGTGCCATATATTCAGCCTCAGTCGTGGAGGCTGCAACTGAATTCTGCCTTTTTGTATTCCAACAAATAGTGCTATTTTCAAACATTTTAAATATGTACCCCGTCGTACTTTTTCGATCGGTTTCATTACTGCCCCAATCAGCATCTACATAACCAGTTATCATATTATTATAATTACCTCTTTTGTATGTTAATTTAACATTAAGAGAGCCTTTAATATATCTTAGTACTCTTTTGAGGCATTTCCAGAGTTCTTTATTACTTTTACTTTGGTACCGACTTAAAATATTAATAGCTGTACACAAGTCTGGACGTGTACACAACATTGCATACATTAAACATCCAATGAGTTGACGACAGGGAGCGTCATAATTTTCATTGGAATTTAAAGCTGCATAGTCTAATTTAACGGGAAGTGGTGTGCTTACCGTTTTACAGTCATTCATATTAAATTTACTTAAGACTGTTTTTAAATATGTACTCTGGTCTAACATGATTTTGTTATCAAATCTTTCAATTTGTATGCCTAAGAAAAGGTGTATGTCCTTTAAGTCGGACATTTGAAATTGTCTCATTAGAAATTGTTTGAAATTTATCATCGTTTGATTGTTGAAAGTAGCAATCACCAAATCATCTACATATAGCACAAGATAGATATTTTTATGTATGTGATCATTATCTAAAATATAAAGACAACGGTCAACTGCGGAATTTTGAAAACCTCGTTCTTTCAAAGTTTGATCAAAAAGTTCAAACCAACACCTAGATGCTTGTTTTAGGCCATATAATGATTTATGTAATTTACATACTTGATCATTTTTAGCCTTTACCCCATCGGGAACTTGCATATAAATTTCTTCCTTTAACTTTCCATTTAAAAATGCAGTTTTCACATCAATGTGATGTACTGCTAAGTTGTACTGATTAGCACAAGCTAAAAGAATCCTGAAGGTTGTTATCCTTGCAACTGGTGCAAAGGTTTCATCATAATCTATTAAATATTGTTGACTAAAACCCCTTGCAACTAAACGAGCTTTGTATTTTGATGGAAAGCCATTTTCATCATTTTTAATTGTAAATACCCATTTACAGTCAACTATATTCTTATTTGGTGGTCTTGATACTAAAGACCAAGTTTTATTGGTTAATAGGGAATTAATTTCTTCATCAATCGCTTGCTCCCACTGAATTCTATCATCCCTGTTTTTAATTTCCTGATAAGAATTCGGATTTTTGCCAATAATAGATTGAGTACACATAAGATAGTTATAATCAATGTTATCTTCATTATAAGAAATTGTGGGATTAGTTCTAATTCTTTCACTCCTTCGGAGTCCAGAAAATTCAGCGGCGTCACTTTGTGTGCTTACGTGAGGTAAAATTTTGTTGTGCTTATCTGCTTTAATGACAGATTTATTCGGTTCATTTTCTGACTTATCTGATTTTATTGCATCAGTTTTAGGAAACTTACTTACTGTTTCTGTGTCAGATTCAGTGTTATTTATTGTTGAGGG
>JABXWE010004201.1:0-13300 GCA_014611495.1 Limonius californicus
TGATAACAGTATTACCGTGTACAATTAGCTACGTACACTCCCAATACAGTAATAGCTTCTGTCAAACCAAACTTCAATTCTCTACCGGTCTAGCTCTCATAGGGTCTCTGGGTCGCTCAATATTATAACTCCATACCTTCATATCACCTTCGTACCACGTTGTCATAATCTCTACCAGTATTCAAATAAAAGATTCCAAGTTCCCAACAAAGTCCAAGTTTAATAGCTTTATAATATTACAATGCCCTAATATAAACCATACCAAATTAACATTTGTTATTAAATGATTTAGAATTTCAAATATAAGCTCGGATTACAGTGTTTCTCAAACACATCCGCCGCTTTTCCTCTTTTTTTAAAACAACTCTCTTCTTATTTTTTCCATCTCCCCGACAACCCTGCCATCTGGCCAATTAAAACATTTCAGGAATCTAATTTGTCCTATGCCAACGTTTATTCTAAAAATAGAATAAACATTCCTGTTTACATGCTTTGATGTGCCAGTCATTATTTTATAAACCAATTAAGATTAAAACATAAGTAACACAAATTACAAAATCCTGTTGAAGTAAGACATCAGCACTGGTATATCACCACAATATATATAGGTATAGGTAGGAAGGTATTGTTGAAGCTTTTCAATGGTTTACCCTTAGATGTTCCCTTTTGCACCACATTTGAGTGAAGTTTAGCGTCCTTTGCATGAGGGTTGCCATGATTATTAAATGTGTAATTGTGTAATTCTGTAAATCAAATGTGTTAGTGTTAATTTTTATTCTTTATTAGCTCGCAACATTCCATTGTTGGGCAAGGGCTTCCCCCATAAAGGGGGTTGCTGATCTACTCTCCCATAGTGATCAATCCTCGTGGGAGAGAGGCGCCGCGTTAACGCAAACTTCGGGTCTCCCATCCAAGTACTGACCGGAACCAACGCTGCCTTAACTCTCCTGATCGTACGTGAACGTGCGACGAATGTGCGCATCCCGGGACCTTAGTGTTAATTAATTATTATTTATATCTCATTTCGTATAGAAAACTGAGATAAATACTGGAAGGCATTCTGTTGCGAGCTACTATTTAAAGAAAACCCTTTGACAAAGGTACAGCGCTACCAGATCCTATTAGAAATTAGTAAATATTTACATTAACAGCTACGATGTTTTTTTCGGGTGCAATTTTGTAACTCCGGACGAGAATTACAAGTACGGTAAATTCATATTTTCATAGTAATAACAATTTCAATTTTCGGACAGAGTGACTTATTTTTAAATGGACCGTTTTAAACTTATCCCGTCGAACGGGAAAACGAATCTGGATAAATGCAAGGAAGATGAAGCGCTATTTTACATCAGTTTATGAAGTGTTTCGACGAAGCAAAAGTCTACACGAGAATATACTTTTGCTTTCATCTACATATTTCGATTTTGATGGTATATCTTTGAATTGGGGTTGAATTGGTTAAAGGGGCCAGACAAGGGTGTAGTCTATCGCCCACACTTTTCAACATCTATATAGATGACCAAATAAAAAAGTGGCAACCATATGTCGATCCAGGGATAAAGTTAAATAGGAACTTATTGCTATACGCAGACGATTTAACAATTATTATACAAAGAAGTGAAGACAGCTTACAACGATCCATTCATTCTCTCTATAATCTCTCTGCAGAATACAATCTTAAAATCTTCCAAGTGAAACAAAAGTTTTGGCTTTTTGTGGAAGAGGTCATATTCGATCACAGAGAGTACTGAACAATGCAACTCTGGAACAGGTATCTAATTTTAACTACTTAGAGTGCGATGTGACCTATAACAATAGCGTTGATATAGAGAAAAACGCACAAAAGTACCAAGCCGTATGTGGAACAAAACGATTAAGTTTTATAGAACAATGGCAGTCCCGATACTCACATATGGGAGTGAATCATGGATAACAACTAAAAAAGATACAAACAAACTCCAAACTCCAAACAGGGGGATGCGATTTCTCAGAAGAATAAAGGGTTGCATCCGGGAAGAGAGACTCCGCAATGAATTTAAGAAAAAAAGAAAACTGGAGACAACACCTGGATAGAAAGGACAACAGGAGAATACCGAGAGCTATAACAGAATACCATCCACGTGGCAGAAGAGATAGAGGACGTCCGAAGAAGAGATGGTCCTAATTGTTTGTGAAATTCGGAACAGGCTTAGTAGCCTAAACCCTGGAGGAAGAAGATCTTTGAATTGACATATATTATTTTAAATCTATAGCTCTCATAAACATCGGTAGATAGAGTGTCATATACCTAAATAATCAATGCTGTATTTCTATTCTACCCACCTCAGCTTTCCCAGTCTAAAACAATACTTTTTCTCTTTAATTATGTAGAAAAAAATTAATTGTGAGCCCTTTCTAAAGAGGGCAAACAGGCATATTCTTGTGTGTTTTATAGCTATTGTACACACTTCACGTCTTACCCTCGCTTGATGTGTAGCCCGTAAGCAAATAATAAAGCTTCTTAATGAAGGATACAGGATGATATTAATTGCGGAACCCTTTCAACAGACTATCCATATATATTATGAAACATTTTCGACATATTTCCTCTAGGGAATAAGCTAAATATGAAGATTATTTGAAAGCAAGTGTAACTGAACTAGATAAGTGCTCTTCAGAAGCAATGCAATTTAAGAACCTGAAAGAAGCAACTTTTTCTCACTTTTCATACAAAATTATGGCACTCTGACAATAACTTCGTTTTACAACTGTATTTTGATGAGATTTTATACGTATGTCATAAAAGAAAATTAGCTTTGCATTTAAGAATTAATTTTTTCTCATCTCAAACCTTTATTGTCATACATTGTATTGCATTGTCATAAATCTAGTTTACATGTAATGAACATTCTGTTACTAATTGTATGTACAATAAGTAAAACAGTGAGGCAAAATTAAATTAGATATTCAAAAGTTTGGCTATTCAATTCTAAATACTTCCTTATTCGTGTGAAAGTTTCTTTTAACGTTTCTTAGATAGCTTTGAAAATTTGTGCTACCCTATCTTTTTGCTTCACATTTTCCCGACTTTCTTTATAAACTTCACCGTTAATATAGCCAATGAAGATCAAGTAATCGCTGTGGCCAGGAATACATACAATCTTCTTCTACACTTGCAACCATGTTATGCTTTTAAAAACCCAACAACACCGTCAGTATGTAGCGACATAAGTAAAATAAGCAAATCCAATTTCGTTTATTGATGCAGCAATAGTGCGTGTTAAAATTGTAAAAGAATGGTTATTGCTCTTCCATTTAATAATAAGAGAACCATTTTATAGGGACAAAAGTTTAGTATCATGGATTGGCTAATTCAAATTTCTAAACCTTTCTAATCTTTGACTTATTTGTATGATGGCCTTCTGTGAGCTGTTCCCCTTATTGGTTTTAAATTCTTCTCTAACTGTAGCTACAGAAGGTCGTACTATTGTTCTGGGCACAATGGCTCATAATGTGCGCCTGTACTATTCATATGTGAAAACAATATTTATTTTACTCAGCTATATAAGAAAATGTTTTGTAATTGGATACCTGGCCAGGGCTTACCATAAAACAGATGAAGAAGGATTTTCTCCAAATATATAAATAACGTTTGGTTTCAAACATTTTCCACCGAGACGGTAATCAGATAAAATAAATATTCTTTTAAATGACAATCGGGGTTGAGTGACATCTCATTTAATTCTGTGTCTGATCTTTGAGTTTTATAAAAAAATATTCATCCAGAAAAATGACAGATGATTGAAAATAACAAGTTTATGGAAAAAACTAATAATTAAAGCAAAGAAAGTATGCTTTTTAAATGTTCACCATTGAAAAATGAAGAAAAAGAAGATTCTAAAACATAACAAAACTTATTTTATACAGCAAAGACTAAATAGTAATACTATTTTAATAAATATTCAAAGTGTGCTCCTTGAACCTATTTAATATCTCTTCCCCCCTCTGGAAAGTTTCAGCTCCGCTATTGGCACAAGTCTCTATTATTTTACGTCGTAAATCCAAAAGGAAATCGGGTTCTGTTTCAAAAACGTTCTATTTAAGATATCCTCACAAAAAAATCCGAAGGAGTCAGGTCAGGGGATCGCGGAAGCCATTTTGTTGGACTACGACGACCAATCCATCGTCGAGGTTACGTTGCATCGAGATAATTGCGAACTTGTCTGCTAAAATGCGGAGGAAGACCATATTGCTGGAATATGATATCCGTGTCAAATTCGATTGGATTATTTTCAGCAATCTCAACTATTAACGGATGGATGAGGTTTTCCAGCATGTTCAAGTACAATTCCCCAGTAAGATTTCCATCGATAAATAAGGGACCTACGATATGGTCGCCAAGTATTCCTATCCACACATTCAATTTTGGTTGAAATTGGGTGTGACCTTCCCGGAAAACATGGGGATTTTCATCGCACCAATATCTTACAATTTGTTTGTTAACAAACCCTTTAAAAAAATGGTCATTCATCACTAAAACAGATATTGCCAAGATACTCCGCGATCGCCGATACATCACATATCGCAGCTACATGTGAAGTTGATTGCTGAGAATGTACTACCATTTCACCGACTATCTGAATTTGTGTGCCTTCTGAAATTGCGGGTCGTCCAGGGTGTTCCCTATTTTGAACACTTCCAGAGAAAATACATTTTTGCACAAAATCTCTTAAATACGTCCTCGAAATAGGACGGTCATTAAATATTTCGGCTTCGTGAAGGTTTCGATTGGCTTCTTGTTTACGTCTTAAGGCCGCCATATTGGATTTTCACGCTTTCCGATAGAAATAAAATTTGCTTTTCAAATTGGTAGCCAACATAACATTTTCTTTCCAAAAAGCTTGTTGAATATTGAAAATTTG
Source organism: Limonius californicus (assembly GCA_014611495.1). Lineage (NCBI taxonomy): Eukaryota > Metazoa > Arthropoda > Insecta > Coleoptera > Elateridae > Limonius > Limonius californicus. Next base: position 4,902 of record JABXWE010004201.1, read on the forward strand.
TGTAAATAAGTTATAAAATCGCGACCGGTTTCAAAAACAATTGAAACAATAATTGTACTGCTGTCATTTAAATTTCGTAAATGCCGCATTATAACATTTTATTGGTCTAGAGATAACGAGATAACAAATTCAAAAACACCAGATAATTATTTCAATTCTTCAAAGCGTGCGCTGATATTTATGATGCTGAGGTTAGCCTCATACATTTCATCTACTGCTCTTTGGATAGTCTGCCTGGGAATGCAGACATTTTTAATTGTGACGCGAAGATATTTGATATTTTCAATTGGAGCGGCATATACAACGTCTTTTATATTCCCCAACAGATAGTAATGCATAGGGTTAAGCGTGGTGACTGTGGAGGCCAACGAACAGGATCAAACCTACCAAGCGATGAATTTGGAAAAGGTACATCTAAATAGTATTGAAGAAGGCGCGGGGCATGTGAGCACCAGCCCCATCTTGCTGATACCACTCAAGGTTATGCAGTGTTATTAATGGTTGTTGCAGTATTTGAGAAGTTTAAATGACATTTAGCAATACAGTTTTTTACTCTAATTATTGCTTCAATTGTTTTCAAGATATTCACGATTTCATAAATTTTTAAATAAACTTGAAGAAGTTCTTGGAACGATAATGGTTATGTTGTTACGTATTTGAAAAGCTAATTGTTTTGTCTATCGAATGGCGTCTTAATCCAATATGGCCACCATAAAAAATAAAAAGGTTGACTATGGTACCTTGAAATCTAGAAGGCGAAGAAATTTTCTGTTAATGTCGCTCCACTTAGGGTGGTCAAAAACATAAATTAGAGTGTAATTGCATCTGTGATAAGAAAGTTAATAATATTTTTCTGAATTCACAACTTTCATTTTTTTTTGTGAAAAATCACGAACGAATCAAAATATCCAGGAATTATTTAGATTTTCAGTCACATTTCTTTTATTCCACCAACCTCGTATCTATTACCGTTTCCGAGATACTAATGGTGAGCATCCAAAAATTTACCACCCTGTATGTTTAGTAATAGTTAGGTTATGCTACGTTCACACATACATAATGTACATATCTAAGATGATTCAAAAGGTGTGATCCAAACTTACGGGTGTGATGTAGGATGTTACATGAAGCAAGAAATTTTAATAAACCTATGTCTTATTTACAACCGTTGTCTAGTTACAAAGGATTTCTTTGTTTTTATCATTGTTGTGTTAAATTCAGTCATAATAGGAAATAAGTCAAACAAATGCTAATTTGTTATGACGAAGCCATTTTGTGCATGTGAATATGCAGAAATGCATTTTGTATATGGCTATTGCAGCGGAAATGCTCGTGCAACTGTGGTAAAATATCGAAGGTCTCCTTACCGGCGACATATTGACCACCGAACATTTGAACGGTTGCACCGAAATTTGTGTGGAACAGATATGGTAAGACCACCCCATCATGTTGGAAGAAATGACGTTGATGTTATGCTGACATTGACGCAGTCCAGCAAAACCCATCAACGAGTACTAGAAGAATTTTTAGGCAATTAGGTATTACCCAGCCGATGCAACCGTTCAAATGCTCGGTGGTCCTTTTGAATCACCCTGTATATAACAACATTTTGTAAGAAGTACATAATTACCATGTGATGTAACGTGCGATTTCTTGTGGTTGGTTGATTGGCATTTAAATTTTCAATACAGCATTTTGGATTGCATACTTAAGCTTTTGACTAATTCAGAATTGGCCTTGTGGAAGTTTCGTATCATCTACTCGTGTGTTTCCGGTTCAGGAAATGGTGAATTTTGGATTTTCCGTTTAAAATATAACTGTACCAGTTCTCAAAGAAGGTGCACGTGTTTTGAGTTAATTTGGAAGTCGTTTTAAGACATATTTGGGAAGTTCTTAGGCATCGATAGAGTGATGTGAGTTCCCGGGGAGTTGATCCCAATCTGAGTGCAATTCTTTTGAGAGAGTTCTTTCGCCAGTTAACATCTTTTGATAAGCATAGAATATCCAATTTCTCTTGTTTCACTTCTAAGACCATTGAAATTATTTAGGCGAATAGGCTGGGGTAAGAATTGACAGAAATTACCAGTAAATTGTGAAAAATCAAAGAGATCCTGTGGGATCGAGATAAGTGGAATTATCTGCCGTGCAGCGAGCGCGCACGACAGGTGTGGATCGAGATAACGAGATCGCAGGTGTCTCAGTTCCTTTCATATTAAATTTTTACATGTAATTTCGAGGATACGAGGGGTTCCAGAAAAATTATAGTTTAATAGTAAGAAATCATAGTAAAACTTGTAATTATATACTTAAAGTAATAACAAGGCTAAGTACACTTTAATTAGTGGGTGTTTAAATTCAATTGATTTTGTATTTTGTAAATATTGGTGATATTTTTTTGAAATTCTGTTAATAATTGTTAAATGGGCAACAGTATAATTAATTTTTTTTTCTGATTAAAATTCAAAAAGCAAGGTGGAATAGTGCGGAAGTTTTAAATCTTGATTAATAGTGCGCCGATATTAATACCATTATATTGGTACTTCTACATCTGGGTATTTGATTCGCGAGGCCTCGAGAAACTTACAAATACTTAGCGGGTTTTCATTTCGCGTTATTGCGTTCCCTATATATTAGAGAATTTCGTTTTATTAATTTGTTCAACAGAAGGTACTGTTAGTCATGATTGGTTAAATACTGTTACATATTTATATATCTTTATTGAATACCTACTTTAATTTCAAGTGGCGATGTGTCAAAAAGGTTTAATTGCGTGAATTTTTATATAAATTGAAATTTTGTAATTTATTGTTGTCTTTTATTGTGTCTTGGGTTAAAATAATTTACTTGGTGACAAGTTGAGCAATTACCAAAGCAAGGTAGGTCAGAACTCCAGGAAGGTTCCTGTTTACCTCGTGTTATTTTCAAGGGATAAGGATATTTTAAACAGGTGGCGCCTATGCTTATCAACACCCCCCTTCTTCGACTGTAGGTGGTCGACCCTTGTCCTTGATACCTGGACCTTATATCATAAATGGTAGTTTCGGTTGTATTGCTTCTATTTAGTATAACCGAATTGTCGCCCCCTATTCGACTGGACGTTACAGTGAATTAAGCACGTACATTGATAATTCTTGAAACAACGCATTGTCATTACTTCTAAAGAACAGTCTCGTCAAAGAATACAATCAGATAGATCAGGGAAAAGCCTTTGAACCTTTGAGCATTTTCATTTTCTTTAAATCCATTTCTGCCTAAGAAATTTACTTTCCCTTTAGTTACACTATTCATAGAAACCAATTCCCATTTGAATCCAGTCAACTATAAATTTCCTGTTTTCATATATCCCGGTTATTAAAGATATTCCCTTATCAAGAACTCAGTTTGTATTTCTAACTTCATGTTTCCTTCACCTTTAAAATAACTCTGATTATAATATAAGACTATCAAACACATAAGTGCTATATTAAAAAGATCAGAGTAAATTCTAAATTGTTAGCCCTCAAGAAATCACTCCCGGAATTGATTGACTGGGATAAGTAACTTTGATCTCCAGGGAAAACGCGTTGTCTCCACAGCAACGAGTAGGCGTAAGCGACAAGCACGTCAGTTTAGATACTACTCTTTTGAAGTTTGCGTAAGAGACGAGAATTTGTCTAGAACAATCTTCCTGCAATATAGCAGGAACGCTACAAACAATCACGTCATCGAGAAATTTATCAGAAGTTTGAATACTCCGAGTGGGGGAAGACTCCAATGTTTAATTGAAAAAATCCAGAACAGCCGAGTAGGCAGCACTTCTAACTTTTTAATTGCTTAGCAGGTAAATGTCGTTAGGGAGCAAATGAAATAATTTCAACTAATTCTTGTGCAAGTTAAGCAGCAACTTCGTGTTTAAGTTTGTAAATTATATTACCTCTGAGTTTTGCAATGAATGCTTAGAATGTTTTCGGTATCCTGAGGAACGCACGCTTGAGAACCTGCGATCTGGGGAAATTATAAAGCATCTACACAAGAACAAACAGGGGAGCGTTCTTCTTTTGCTACATACAAGTTAAGCTTGTAAAGATTTGTATATGCATAAAGTCCATTTGCTTTTCACACCGTTCAACATTTTCGTTACATGTAAAATGTAATCCAAATTGACATAGACAATCTAAGCATGTTGGAGTAGCATTCTATTAGCATATGACAAGGCTAGCAAAATTTGACATTAGTGATTTTTAACTGTAGTTTGTATTCTGTCTCTACCATGAACGGTCATTTTTTATGTTGCACCAACTCTGAATTTTCTCGTTCAACTATTGGCGGCAACGCTGCTTGGACTACTGTTGACGGCGGTGCCTCTGATTAAGAATATACCAATATAATCTCTTCAGATTGCTTGTTTACAATTCTCTCACGCAGTTGATCGATATGTCTTCTCATACAACCATTATCTCTACTCGCCACATAAGATGCCGGACCTGTAACAATGATCCGCCCAGTAATCTATTTTTCTCCTTTTAAATAATTCCTTACGTGCACTAGGTCACCAGTTTCAAAAGTTCTTACTTTAGCTTCCTCGTCGGTAGTTTCTGCTTTAATGAATCAGTTTATAGTTTGTCTCAATAACTCTTTAATTTCCTTCCTTAGTAGTTCAGCGGGTGTTTTCAATATCATTTGATTTGGTATGGTATGTTGTTTGCAAAGTACTTCCGCTAATCTCAAAATCTCAATCCTGTAATTTTTATAATAACAACTTCCAATATTGTACTTTACTCTCGTTGGATTTTGTACTCTTTTCTGATATTCGAAATCGTATATATTGAATTTCTTTCATGCCTTAGGCGGCATATATCCTTACATGCTGTTAGTTTGCCTTAGGCTCTTCCTGCTATGATGATATCGTCAAGGTATACTGCGACTCTTGGTACACCAACTAACAAAGTATGCATTAAATATTTTAGAATCTCCGGGGTAGCTGATACGTCAGGAAGCAAACGGTTTACCAAAAATAAATCTTTATTAGTTTTCACGGTTAGAATCTTCGGCTATTTCTTCATCAACCACAAGTTGCTGATATGCTTGAGACAAGTTCAGACATGACAATAATGGAATTTTTTCCAATCTTAGCGAAGATTTCCATTACAATCGGAAGAGGATATGTATTTTTTTGTCATCGCCTTAACCGTTCTACGGTAGGCACCACATAGCTTGCGTGACGGATGGTTCGAAGATTGAAGGTGGAGGAACTGAAGCGGGGATTTATGACACCGGATGCCAAATTTTCGAGCCCCTTGGTGACAGAACTATCATCTTCCAAGCTGAGGTTTATGTAATAAACCTCAGGAAAGTGTATAAAAGTGCAGCACTTGATACTCTCAAAGACAACCAAGTAGTAATAAAGGCTTTAAAAGCTCCTGTATAACCTCAAATAACTGGTTAACAATAACCACGTATCTTTGTGGTTGGTTTCAGGATACGAATGCATTCTAAGCTACGAAAAGACCGACGAAGTCGCAGAACGTGGAGCACTGAGGACTTATGTTGGACTTGAACCTTATTATGGTATACAGGAAAGACATACAGAACATGGGAAAACACACCAGGACAACGCCAGGCTAAACATTTTATAGCTATTTCGCAAAAGAAAGCAAATATTGCTTTGTTTTTCAGGAAGGTTGAACTTATTACTATCACTGCCCTTTCTACAAGCCATACATAACTAAAATACCATCTGTCCAAGATCTCTAAACCTGAAGACTAAATATGGCATTTATGTAGCGAGGCAGCAGAAATGACAGAGTATATGCTGTGCCTATGCAACGCTGCCTGTCGCCACATACAAAAATATTTCGACAAGAACGTTATAACATCTATCGAAATAAGGGACATCTTAAGGTTGGCAAACAGTCTACAACTTCTTTAAACTAAGCAAAGACTCATAAGTTACAAAAGAACCATTAAGGCTCGAAGTGACGGAAGGCATGTTAAGGGCCAAAGTCCATTTAGCTAATAGTAATAGCCTGTGCGAGTTATTCTTCTTACGCAGAGCCACCAAAGGTTTTGTCCAATCGGAATACTCCACTGGTTGTAGTAATCCTTTACTTATAAGTTTATCGATCTCTTGTTCCGCCACAGGTTGTATTGCAAAAGAAACATTTCTGAATTTTTGAAATTGTGCTTGAGCATTTTCCTTCAATTGCATATGTATTTTGCTTCCAATAAGCGCTCCCAATTGCTTATCTTAAAAAACAGCATATTGTGAAATTATGTCTTGTATGGTAGAAGCGTGAACGGCCTTCACTCCTAGTAGCGAAATGCCTAATTTTGGAAATCAATCGCGTCCCATTAGGTCAGATCCCTTCATATTGTATTTCTAACTCTTCTTTACACGTCTTTACCATGAATTATCGTATACTGAAATTTTTTGTAATTAACACTTTATTTATTTCAATACTTATACACAACTACTGTTTGTTTTCAACACAGTCAACTATTTCTAATACATAACAGTTTGTTTATGTGTTTCGTTTTTAGGCATCTATTTCGAAGACAGGATTAATAATAAACTACTCAAAAATAAATTGGGATATTGCGGTGTAAGACACTTAAAGGCAACCCCAATTGCATTTATAATAAAAAAACTACCAGGAAACTAAATGTAACTTCGTTTTAGTAATAAACATGAAAATTACAACAAAGGTACTTTTAAAGAAAACACTCGATTTCTCACGGTTTGGTCGGAGACTAGGTTTGCTGTGGCATTCTGGAGCACTTGCTGTAGATGTCGAGCAGTTTCAAAGGTGTGCATTCTTGCATTAATTACCAGTCAATTCTCGCGAAAAGTTGGGATGCGAAAAGATCCACTTCCAGCTCTTCTTGCAGTCGTACCTTTGCGTGGTTCCTAACATATCAGCAATGTCGATCTGGCGATTTCCTCTTTGGTGCATAGCAACGGTTAGATTTCGTTCTTTTATTGTTTGATGGTTTCCCCGCGTTGTTGTCTATTATTAAGTACACCCATATAACACACCAATAAAAAGACAATGAACAAAAAAGTCTCAAGGAGACAGGAAAGATTATAATCTTTGTTGTTAGATTGAATAATTATTCAATCAAACACACAAACTCGACTTGACACTAATACGCTTAAACAATTGCAACTGGATTCGATTGTTATTTGCTTTTTAACATAAAACGTTGCCGCTTGCTCTAATTATCAGTAACATACGACCAAAAGTCGCTAAATACAAACATATATACTTTGTATTACAATATCCCTATTCACTTTTGAGTAGTTTATATAAGATCTGTATGTTTTTCTTACGTATTACATTGTCAAGTAAGATATGCAATTGAATATAATATCTAGTATTTGTTGAAACCCTCGTGGGTTAGATGTTAGCGCGTTAGCTTTCTACACTGAAGATCTTACGTTAAATTTCCCGAACAGCAACATGGACATTTTTATGTATGGCCTTTTAGGCAATCGTACGTTGTTACATTTCACAATAGATTACTGGTAAAAATAGAACCTTCTTAGATACCGTAATGCTAATTATTGAGAAAATCTTTTCTTAAGTAAAAAATGACCGTTAAATTCGTTTGGCATTTGCTCAAATAAATCCATAACTGAAAAAAAGTCATTGGTACTTATGTTTTCTCCCTTTCAAGTAAAATCGAATTTACTTTAAGTATTGTTTATTACGGTTATTTATTATTGTGGGTTTTACAACATTTCATATCCAGATTAGTGATAATTTTTGTAATTTCTAAATAAAATTACAATAAACATTACAAAACCGGCTATTCATGTGGAACGGTCTGCAACGTAAAGTATTAGGTGATGGACGGTTGGACACCATCAGACATGCGCTGTATCTCCTGGATTCCTTTCTTAAGCCATTAGCATTTGCAAAGCGTGGTGGATGGTCAAACTCTTAAAAGGGGTAGTATCCGTTTGTAGTTACAGTCCCAAGCTTAGTGAGTGCATCCTTTCCGATAACTATTAATGTAAGTTTTTCCTCTATACCATTCATTTTAAATGAATATTTGAATGTGACAAAATTTGGCCATTGGTCGTACCACCGTTGGAAATAAACGACAAGAATCTGGTCTATGCTGGTGACACTTATCATCTTAATTGGTACTCATCAGCAGTTCAAGCGCCTGAGCTTAAATATAAATCGAAAGAGTATTAGTTTGTTATACTGTTGTATACTGAACCAGTGGGGAAGTATTGACCAAAATACTTGTTAGGTATACACAAATGTTGGGTTAATGGCCAAGGGGCAAAAAAAGAATAGAAACTATTCGATTTTTAATCAAGCTTTCGAAATAATTTATTTCTTCATCAGGATTCTGGAATTCCAAGAACCAATGTTAACAATTTATAAAAGTTAGGTTAGGTCTTACTT
>JABXWE010004202.1:0-49486 GCA_014611495.1 Limonius californicus
GCAGGAATTGTTGGGGATTTTCTAATTGGTCCTTTCGTGTTACCCGCTCGACTAAACGGTGCACACTATTTCGTTTTTAAGGGAGAATCTACCCGATCTGCTAGACAATGTCCCACTGGCCACACGCTAAAATATGTGGTTCATGCACGATGGCGCCCCAGCTCACTTTAGTCGGGATGTTCGTGACCATTTGGACATAACATTCCCAAATAGATGGATTGGCAGAAATGGACCTATTGCTTGGCGGGCCCGAATACCTGATCTGCATAGTTGCGATTTTTTTCTGTGGGGACACATGAAAGCTGTTTTGTATCGTACACCTGTAAGAAATGCTGAAGATCTCCAGCAACGCATTATGACTGTTGCTGACAGCATTCGCAACGACATAGAAATCCTTGCCAGGGTAAGAGAGTCCTTTACGCGCAAAGCCAGAGCTTGTATCAGGGCAGGCGGCGCCCACTTTGAGCAATTTCTATAATATTCATTTTTGTATTGATCAATTTTTTATTTACTGTTTATTTGTTTACATGTTTCTTAAAAAATAAAGGTTTCAAACACTGATAGTGTTGCTTGTGGTGTTAATGGAAAATGAAAACAAATCTAGCATGAAAAAAACAGATCGATCAATTTTTTCACATGCTAGATTAAAAAACCGTGCATTATAAAAGTTTAATCTCAGCAGTCTAAAAAATTTTTGGCACCAATTTTAACAGTGATTTATGAGGAAACCATCCATTTAAGCAAAAAATGGCAAAGGAATATTCGACTTCATTTCGGCCACTGATTCACCCCTAGAAATTTTTCGATCGACTTCCCTAACACCCTGTATATTCCCTTCCATCTGTCTAACTTGAGTTGTAAGTCTATGCTAATACTGCCTTTTCTGTGTCTAAGAATACTGGCTTGTTTTTTCGGAGTATTCCTGTAACTTCTTTTACTTTTTTATGAATGTTAAAATCATCATATCTTTTCTGTAATTTTTTTACATTTATTAATGTTGTTAGATTTGAAATTCCTTCTTTCTTGCGTTGGTTGCATTATTGTTGTTTTCTAACTTGTCAGGTTTTAGATATTCCTTACTTGGTTTTAATATAGCACTTTTTATATTCGTACATTTTACATTAACGTCATTAGTTGTCCTATTATTTCCTTTGATATCTTGTATTTTTTCTTCTAGTGGGGTTTTTATAACGTTGTCTTCTATTTTGGTGATCTTTAATTCTTTTTTGTGGAGCTTACGGATAAATTTCTTTAATTTAATTTCTATGACAGCCACTACCGGTTTATGGTCAGAAGATATGTCAGTCTCCTATTTGGTTGTTTAAATAGCGTATTTGTTATCACTAAGTCTCTTTCTTGTGCAAATTGTACCAACCTTTCTCCTCGTTCATTTCTATTTCCGAGTCCATATTCCTCCTACTAGGTCTTCCATTTTTCCCCTGCCTATTTTTGCATTTACATCACCCATAATAATTACCAATAACTCATGTTTTTTAAACGCTTTCAGAACCTCGTCTATGTCTTGGTAGAACTTTTCTATTTCAAGGCCATCTTTGTCTGCTGTTGGGGCGTAAAGTTGCTTAATATTCATTTTACCTAGAGAATTCATAAGTTGTATAGTATTATAAGTCTCGAAAAGGGATAAAGCAATTAATTGATTGATTGATTTTTGAGTGTTAATATGAAAGCTGAGTTGGTTGCGAACACGACCGCGTACGGACGTGTTTTAGGAGCTCTCGAGAAAGATTGCTTGGCGAAACTTTAAAAAAGTGTTTTGTTTTGGATGCAAATTGTCGGGTTCCAATGGGTGTGTGTGCGATTCTAGGAGGCCGGCATTACCTGACGATTGATCAAAGGTGAAAGATACGCGACCGACAAGGAAAACAACAGGACCGTGGAAAAGCGGGAAACGCAGTGACAAAGCTAAGTGGAAGGCTTAAATAGTCTTTTGTAGTTTTTGGTAGTATCTGTAGTCAATAAAATAAGGTAAAATTATAGATAGAAATTAAAACGGGGGCATTACGTGGCATTACGTAGCAAATAGATGCACGGCTGTACAAGCGGGTAGGGACGAAAGGGCACATTTCGGGTGCAAACGACAAGATTAGGAAGCAGGTAGAGGCCTTTACAAGCCGACACACCCACAACCGAAACCATTGTTATATGGCCCTAAAAATATTTCTCAGCGACAGCAGGCAGTCAGGCGCGGCTTCAATCATGGGACTCACTCCTAAAAGGAAAAGGTGGTCGCGTTTATTATTTTTCTGTCTGCTTGGAAAGCTAATTAGGGGTCAACTTGGGACAATCTAACAATGAAGATTGAAGCCTAAAATTAGAAATATCCCACATTCAGTTGCAAAGCAGAGTAAATGGGGGATGATTTAGGTCCAGGAAGTGCAACTTCTAAAAATAATGAACGACTGGTAAAATTTAATCTGAGGTATTTTAATGCAATTTATTTCAGTGTGTAGTCCCAGGTGGGCCAAGTGGGACAAATCAAGATCTCGGTATCTGTAACTTCTACAAGTGGGGGAAGAGCAATCTGAAACAATAATCTCCTTTAATCCCTTTTAATTTCATCTAAATTAATCTCCCCTAATTTAATTTGGAGCGTGGATCCGGGTGAGCCAAGTTAGAGCCCTCAAAAGCCGCGTTTAGTGTGGTTTTGAGTAGTTAAAACTGTAAAAGGAGCCAAAGAAAAATTCAGAATATTTCACATTTAACAGTATAGCAGAATATATGTAGTAGGGACAACTATAGCTTTATTGCGATTAGGAAAAATTTTGTTCACAGCTAGCGGCAAGTAGAGTATGTTAAGAGTAGTTTAGGGGTAATTTAGGTCTAACATCACGGGTGGTGGTCAAGTGAAACTGGTAATTAGAGAAGGGGAGAAAAACATACACACGGCAGACTACACAACAGAAAGCCAGCGGCAATTCTCCAGCGGAAGAGGCGCAACACCGGCCTTGGAACGGGAAGCAGTAGTTGCGGACGTACACAAACTGACAGTGCGAAAGATTCCAGGAAAGGAACAACACAAACTACCAAACGGAATAAAGAAGATAATATACAAATCCATTATAGTCACAACTACCAGATACGGTTTGAAACCCACTGCAATCACAAAAGTCAACAGAATGGCACTCCGAAGGATGGAAAAGAAAATTCTCAAACTATTTCAACTAACCACAGGGGAAGAAAACAATTCGACGGCACAAGATTCACAAGTTCTAGAAAGGAAAACAACAACGAAACGGCTCCCCACCTCAAGAATCAAATACTGGGATATATCCTAAGAATACCTGCCAACCATTCTCTACCGCAAGCGTATGCCACGCAAACAGAAGAAAAGAAGATCGGAAGACCATGCTACACGTGGAATACGTCATTGGAGAGGGATATCCAAAACACCGGCATACCTAAACAGACAAGGGAGGAATGGGTACGAAAAACAGAGGATATACGAAGAGAGGCAAGAAGAATCTCCGCACTAATGGAAGAAGCCGATCAAGAATCGACTGAAGAAGAACCGGCTAACGAGGAAGGAGAAGAAGAGAGTGAGGAAGGGGAAAACAACGGAGAAGAAACGAAACGTGCACCAGTGGGAAAGAAAACGATAGATATCTAGCGGTCAACTGCAGAGGGGAAGGGTAGGGAAAAGACGGAAAAGTACAACCCAGACTTGAACCTCCAACTAAGTGGTAAAATAGTTGTAATCAGTGTGGTAAACATTAAGCAGTTAATTAGTTATTAGGAAACTAAGAAAGGGGCAATCTAGCACCTTAAAACAATAGATAGATAAGAAAGACGAACAATATAAAACTTGATACCAAAGCTATTAGGTGCAAAGGCATAAACGCATAACAGACAGTTGAAATAAGTTTGGGAGTACATACTAAGTAGTTTACTAGTTATTAGGAAACTAAAATAGGAGCAATCTGCCATCTGAAAACAACACACAGATAAGAAAGACGAACAATGTAAAACTTGATACCAAAGCTATTAGGTTCAAAGGCATAAACGCATAACGGACAGTTGAAATAAGCTTGGGAGTAAATATTAAGTAATTTATTAGTTAGATATCAGGAAATCAAGATAGGTGGAATCTGTTATCTTAGAGCAATAGACAGATGCGAAATAAGAACAATGTGAAACTTTGATACCAAAGTTATTAGGTTCAAAGGCATAATCGCATAACGGACAGTTGAAATAAGCTTGGGAGTAAATATTAAGTAATTTATTAGTTAGATATCAAGAAACCAAGATAGGCGGAATCTGTTATCTTAGAACAATAGATAGATAAGAAATACGAACAATGTAAAACTTTGACACCAAAGTTTATTAGGGTGAAATGCATAACGCATAATGGTCCCGGTTACGTACTCAAAATCCCATTGATGCGTAGCCTACTAACTACCCGGTGTTGCAGCAGCGGTGTCTTGCGTTATACATTGCAGGCATGCTAACGCGGTGTAACACCCCACCCGATCCCACCCTATCCCTTAAATTCCTACCCACCTACTGGCATGGGGTGGGCCTGGCGTATCCAGGATCGACCCTCGAGTCAGCTCCATGTCAGATGATGATGATGATGATATTATAGCTGATATTCTTAATGATCGTCTGATTGGACCATTTTAACTGCCACACCGTATGAATCGTGCTAATTATGAATATTTTTTAAAAACTCTTTACCCTTAGAAAATGTGCCATTAAATATTAGACGTGCAATGTGGTATCAACGCGATGGGGCACCAGCACCTCAATATCTTCGTGTTAAAGCTTATCTTAGGGCACATTTTCCGGGAAGATGGATTGGAGTAGGAGGACCAGTGGTATGGTCACCGCGTTCGCCGGACCTGACTCCATTAGATTTTATCTTTGGGATCACATGAAACAGTTTGTTTATGCAAGTGAAATGCACACGGTAGAAGAATTACGCCATAGAATACAGCAGCCTGCTGATATTATTAGGAATAACCCAGCAACCATATTAAGAATACAGAGATGGCCTCTGCGATAAGCGGCTTTGTGTATCGAACACAATGGAGATAATTTTGTAAATTTCTTGTGAATAAAATAATAAAAATGTATTAAAAAAAGATTTATTTCATAAAATTCGTTGAATTAAAATTTTAGCCACATAAATTATGAAATAAACAATAACTCGTTAACGGTTACGTTTAGGACATATGTTTATATGGACTTTTCGACTCTAAATAAGTTCTGGAATTCATCTGAAATATTGCCGGTACATTTTGGGACACCCTGTATTTGGATTTTTTTGTTCCTGGAACGCATTACACTATAAGAGACGTCGGACATAACAATCCATTTTAATAAATGAGCAGAAAGGTTCAAAAGCAACATTAAATAAACTCCACGTTAGGGCAGCAAATCGCCTTTGAAATTTAATGATGGTAGAATACTAAAACCTTCCTCATTTATTGTCCTTTTTGTTGGCATCCGAATATAATGATAGCTCGAGCTAATAAAACACGCAGGTTTCCAAGTGCAACGACAAACAAAATTTGATATTTTAAAAGGAAATAAGCAAACAAAGCTTAAAGGGCGCTCTCCCCTTTGTTAACTGTGCAAACACAGACATACGTGCTTTAGATTTAGAAAATCAACAAATGAACGGAAAACGCGGAGTCCGACGACGGCGGCGGCCGCCGAGAAATAAAACCAATCAATCATTTTGGCAGATGCAATTTACAACCACGGTTTGGATTTCAAATAAATTTCAGTTAAATAGTTCGGCCGTTAATGGACTGTGTGACAACCGACGCCGCAGTAATATAATTACGCGGACAAGAATGGATCTGACTGACCACGAAACACTGTTTTGGTTATTGCGTATTGACCACTCTTGTTACTTTCGCATAATTATTTCAAAAGGTGGGAAATTTCTATAAACGACCACTACAAAGACTCAGAATATGATGCGGGGAAAGGAACTTCAAATAAGTGAAGAGAGCGGCAAAGATTTTCTTGCTTATAAAACATGTTTACGCAAACCATGCATTCCCATATTAGTCAAATTTCTAAGAAATTCGTTTGACTACACTTGAACACACTCAGTGTACACGCAAAGCATGTAGTCGTGTCTGGTTGCCAATCAGCTGATACACTACAGCAGGTTTTCTTGTTCGGTTCACCAACGTGTATCAAATGCGGGTGCCTGAGTGTGCCCTCAACTGCATAGATTGTTGGGGGCGGTGTAGCGTTTTGACAGGCTTCAAAGCTGCCACTTATCATTAAGATGATGATGTTGTCCCCATTATGTTTTGATTTACGTTAAACGTTTTTCATAATTCGTGCAGCTAATACCATGCAGAAACAGTATCTTCGCTAAAAGGTTTCCTTTTTCCAACATAAATTTGAAATGTTTATTTATTATTGTTGCTGGTTAATTTATGAATTAATAATGTACTACTTTTGTGTGTCTTAATTGGGCGAGATCAAGCATGCGGTTTTTCTAAGCATATTTACGCGCTGCAGCCATTATTAACTGTGAATTTTACCTATTTCTGCTACTTATACTATACTACTACTATATTCATTTACATTTCTTCTACGACATCTCCTTCTCTAACAATCACAAGTTCTTGAGACTGAACAGCGCTCCTCTTCATTACTACTTTTCAAGATCCCTGTTTATATTTATATTTCTAAAAATAGTATATGGCAGTGTACATTTAACCACATTTAAGGACAGACATATTTCTAGTTTAATAAATATATTTTGTTTCTAAAATAGATCATGGCAAATGCCAGCTGCTTGTAAAAGTGTACCGCAAGGGAATTACCCCTTTAAACTTGTTAAAGCATTGAAAGTTGTTATGTTCGTATATGAATTAAAGTTTTATTTTAATTGCCGTTCTTAAATCGATCACTATTTTATTATTTTCAAAGATTAATTTATGGAAGGTCACTTTTGCGAAGCTTCCGAAAGGGGAACGCTTAAGGTGCATGTTTAGCCTGTATATGCCGACCGAAAGCAGTTTTTAGAATCCTTATTTGCAGAATGGCCCGGAAGTTACACGTGCAAGATCTTATTCTAGAATTCTTGCACCATATTTCGCCATATGGTGATTGGCGTTGCGTTTTCTCGTCGGTCGATTTAACATCTTCGTGCGACCCGGTTGCCTGTTAACACCTCGGCGCCGCAACAAGACAAGGCAAAAGTCAGCGCAAGCTTCTGAGGGTGAACGCGCGTGGTTTTGGAGTCGGAGTTTTATGGCAGCGCCTCTGCTAAATTAAGATACCGTATCGTGTTCTTGCCTGGGGCAGAAGAATTCTCGATTGTGTCGGATTAAAAATATTAATAGAGCGTCAGCTTTTTGTAAAGACAATTCAGTGAAATTGTTTTCTCGACTTGTGTCGGATTAAAGCCTTCAACCCCGTGACTCCCTCCACTATGCCGTTGCAAGTGATAATCCCGTACAGCAGCGGAGATTTTGGCTGCTGAAGTTCTCGTCTTTTTTCTTCTAAGAAAGTCTTGGCCGTAACGTAACGTCGTCTCCATCGTGATCCAGTCCTCAGGGGAGTGCCTACGATTTTTCTGCCTCCTCAGGTTGTGGGAACACCTTAAACTTTGCTTCTCTCTACTCCCTGCTGTAGAAGGCTAAGATAATAATTGTTAATCGTGGTGTTGTGAAAAATTGTTCCGAGATGCATTTTATTGGTTTAAAGTACTGAACCCTTTTTCTTGATGTAACGAAAAGCGACCTTCATTCGCCAATTGCCATTATTTGTTAATTGTGAAGTGTAATTGTAAATTGTAATTTTTGTAAACTAGCTGTATAGATCTGTGGTTTAGTAAAGTAAATATCGCAAGTCACTGGCGGCGAGCTCTTTGGTTCGAACGCCCCAAACTTCCCTATTGTTCAACTACAGATAGTACCATTCTGATTGTATTTTTTTTTATTATGTGTTACCAATTTCAAACAATAGAGCTATATTTGTCTTAAAAATTTACCATATCTTTTATTTCTGTGCGTTTTTATTGTATTGTGCATGAACTTTGTAAGCTTTATATACAGGAGGAGGCGCAATAAAGGTAAGTTAGATTCCCGTGAGCTGTTGACTTCTCGGCCTTCGTCGAGAACCTGCAATCCACTGTAATTTGGAAGATGGCGCCCACTAATTTTGACCTATTCTGTACAAAACTACGTTCGATTTCCCTCTCTTAAGCGTTTCTCGTGAACCCCATTTCCATTTTTCCTGTTGCGGTTCGACGAAAAAGCTCGTTAGGCCCGTAACAAAGTTATTTTTTTAAGAAACCGTATAAATTGTATTACAACATAGTGTAACGTGCATACCCGATATCGGTAACTTTATTAATAAACGAGTTACAAACTTTTGACCTAATCGTAAACATCGTGTGTAAGCTAGAAAATGCCTTTACAAGCATAAATATTCATTCATAAAAATAAATAGTACAATGCATTAAGTGACACTATACATATTCTCTATTTGGCCTACATTAGTTAAGTAAGGACTTACAACTCGGCAAGGCACTGCATGCGTTGGAAAAAACTACTTCACTATTAAACAAAAAGCTCCCGACGTCTGTCAACTGGTTTTAGTAACACTCTTTGTAGTTTTTACTTTTCTCATTTTTAACGAGACACAAACAACAATTGTGCATTGTTCATATTTTAGATTTTCCTGTTGCAGCAACTGATAAATCGGGGAAATCTATCGTTGTGGCAGATCGCTGTAGTGATTCGTCAGTTTCAGGCCCTTTTCAGCCAGTAACCATGCGAAAGGAAAAACTAATACAATTTGATAATACAACCATCTCAAATACTGAATAATAAAATCTAGGTATATAAAAATAATATGAAATTTACCTATTTTCGGAATGTACGTACTATCTGCGAATTTTTACTAATTTGTAGTTTCAAGTATTGCATAAATGAACGGAATTATTGAAATTAGTTTAAGAGTTCACTCTTGAATTATCCTGCATAAAAAATTACATTTCTGCCTTCTTTCAGATATTATTAAAAAGCGATAGAAAATTTGCTCTTTTAAAATACTTAGCATTAGCCCAAAATATTAGTCCTTTTGTAAATAAAAAAAAAGTATACGAGGTGTGTTCAATTAAAACCATCTTTGCTTTATAAAAAATGTATTCAACAACTTAATTACAAATAATTACCGTCACAGTTAAGGCACCTATCCCATTGTTTTACTAACCGACGTACACCCTGCTTACAGAATTCTTGTAGCTGATGATTGAAGAAGTCTTCCACAGCTATCTGAACTTCTGCATCAGACTCAAAATGACGACCTTTAACGTCTTTTTCAGCGGTCCAAAAATATGGACATCGCAAGGCTAGGGCAAGGGGATGCAGGCTATAGGGTGGATCCTCTAAAACTCTCCCTTCTTTCGTTGAAGATTTTCTTTTATCGCATTAGCAACATGAGGCCTAGCATTGTCGTGCAGCAAAATGACCCCATGTTTACGTTTTCCTGGACGTTTCCCTCTTATTGCTTGGTAAAGCTTGTGCAAAGTTCATTGTACAGATTTGCATTGACATTCACTCCAGATTCCTTAAACTCTATCGGCAAGGATCCTTCATGGCTGAATAAATGTTAATACCACCTTGCCTTCCACTATACGGAAAGATCCTACACTCACACTACAATTTCTGAAATTTCTCTAATTGAAATTTGACGATTTTCGCTAATAAGGCCTTCCACACATGCCATATTGTTTTCTGTTAATGCAGTATACCGTGCACCTAGTCGCGGCTAATCCATAGCCCCTCTTTTCCATTCTTAAATTTACGGCACCATTCCTTCACAGCTGGGTACGCAATACATGCAATTCCATACACTGTTTGCATTCGCGTATGAATTTGCAATGGCTGCACACCCTCGGCGCATAAAAATTGTAGGACTACGTTTAAAAGTCAGAATCAAATTCAAACACCAGAAACTTATTAATGTGTTGCTTACAGACACTACTAATATTAACAAACGTCATTAGAATTATTGCATTTGTTTTCAAGGCTAAGTTGATTAAAGATGGGTTTCAGTTGAACAAGCCTCGTATAATACGTAAAGAGTGTTACGGGCCAAATGAGTTTTTTCGTCGACCCGCAACCGGATAGGTGGAAAAGGCCTGCAACTTAGCTCAGAGGAGTAGGGGGAGTTCACAGAAACCGCTTACGGTAGGACATCTTCCTGGTTGTGTACAGAGTAGATCAAAATTAGTGGGCGCCACCTTCCACATACAGCTGATTGTAGGTCCTCTTGGAAGGCCGAGAAGCAAGCAGCTTACGGGAATCGAACTCACCTTTATTGTGCCTCCCTTATGTTTATAAAATTGCAAAATTGCTGCACTCACAATTACAACAAACATAATAATAAAAGAGGCAGTGAACTTTAAAACACATAATCAAACTATTAGAAATGACACAACACAAAAAAAGGACAGCAAATGAATCTCTCGTAGTTTAATAATACAAACTGTTGGTTTGATCTGCCAAGAAACAAAACCGGCCGCTGCTGGCGCACGATATTTACCTTCTTCAAACAGCTACGTGGCCAGAGGCGTCGAGTTTACAAGCATGACACAATATAAAAGAAATTACTCTTTACAATCAGTAGTGCAAACAACGACAATAGTAGAGAAAGAACGAGAGTTCCGGAGCCTCCCGAGGTCACCCCCACTTTGCTACCACAAATGCTATGTTACTAGGTGTTAGTTGGTTGACGGTTTCTGACAATCGGCCACTGAAGGTCGCTTCTTGTTTCAAAAAAAACGTTCCATTACGTAGAATTTTGCAAGTTAGCGCGTATAAGGATTCTTTTCACAACACACAAAAAATTAGTTCTTTACCTTAGCTTCCGATGAATGGGTTAGAGCGAGATAGGCACAAATTAGGGGCGATTTCCAGATGCAGAAAAAAGAGGAAGACAACGTTCTTCGGGGCAGCGTTGGAACGAAATGTTGCTGTTACGGCCCTGGGGAGTAGGTTGCTTTCAACAGGGTCAGTTAGCGTTGAGAGGGAGACGGGACTCTTCAGACAATTGAAATAAAACAACAGCTTTCACCACCACACTTGTATGATTTTTCTTTTTAAATCGCTGAAATCCGATATAAATCGAAACGAGCAATTATCCTTAATTGTCCAAGTACTAAGGCGAACACTCTGCTATTACTTATTTATATTCGACTTAGTCGATTATATTTGCTTGAAGCAAAATGCGATACGGTAAAACTCGAAGTAGTAGATGCGCCGCGATAAAAAAAGAACCGATATTCGAAATTACGTCCGTCTGTCCCAAAAGTCTGGCTCCTACTGCATTACCCCTCTACCGCAAAACATAATCCCAAGCCTAATTTGTTCTAGAACAAAATTGACATGCGCGTCTTCCGAGAAAAGCTAGAAAAGCTTAAGAAGGCAATATTTTGAAAGCTAGCGCTGCTAACAAAGGAATTCCTGGAAATATTTTTAGCCGGCGCTAACAAACCTGTCAAACGCTCGAAAATGGTCTTATCATAAATTAAATATCTCAAAATAGTGAAAATTGTAATCAACATAAAAATGGCAATTAAAATAACATTTTTAAGTCTCATGAAGCGGCAATTAAAGCACGACATTAATTCAAATGGAGCGGCAAAATTATGGGAACATAACAAGAGATTGGCACTAAAATGGTTGATTTAATTTTAGAAAATTATGGACGGCCAAATCCGTTAAAAATAATTTTAACGTTGAATATTTCAGTTGCTTCAAGGAAAGCTTTGTCATCAGAAAAAAAGAATTATTTAAATATTGTCCAGTACCATCTTGTGGCCTATAAAGATGTTTTCCCGCCAATTTTATTTATCGATTATCTCTAAGGGCACTTAGATATAGTTAAGCATATTAATGGCATCATTTCTGGTATTGTCTTTTCAGGCATGTAGCTAGGATATTACTATTGGGTGGAACTAGGGCGGATAGAAAATATATTATTTGGGCTTCCTTAATTAAGAATATATCCTAAAAAGTTATATTTTCCTTAATGCAAATAAATCAAATATTTTTTTTTATTGAAGATTGTTTAATGTTCCTTAAGTTCAAGTTGTGGCGGCACATATTACATACGTATTGATCAGTACTGATGTTTCTATATTTCAATATCTTATTTGTAGTCTTACCTACATGCATTGTATCAGTTTTTCTTCTTTGGAGAATGCCGATTCAAATGTGGATCTAATATGACACTTTATTCATAGAAGCTAATCATGTGTTAATCTGGTGTATTCGATCCTGAGTCCAGTTAACACTGTTTGTTTTTTCCTTGTGAGTTCCTTATTAGGAAGAGGAGGTATAATTGTAATATAGGGTTGGTTTCCGGCCTTCCCAGAGAATTGCTGGTGTACATTTTCTGTAATCTTCCGTTTTAAGGCTATTTTAATGTTTTTCTATGTGGAGTATTTACAGCTGTAGTCTTCTTGATTTGTCGCATTTTTTGTCTGTATGTCTAAAACTCCTACAATTTTTACTATGCTGTCTCGTTGAATGACATGTATTTGTTTTACATAAACATGTTGTGTTGAGTATTGATTATTTAGACCTTGATATTTCATTCAATTCAGATAGAGAATCGGTGATAATTGCAAACTTGTTCTCAGTCCTGTCTAAAATGTATTTGAAAGTTTTTTTTACTGCGAATAGTTCCGCACTGTATATGGTCGTTGTATCAAGTAGTTTGAATGGTGCAGTTTGTTGGTTATGCGAAAAAGCGCATCCAACTGAATTGCCTAGTTTCGAATGATCGGTGTAAGTAAATTGTTTGTCAGAATTTTGGTTAAGGATTTCTTGAAACATGTTTCTGATTAGTGATGTCTTTTGGGAATTTTGTAAATTGTAGATTAAGGGCGGGGAAATGAGTAGTCCAAGGTGGTGGTTAGACAAGAATTGATGGAAATGATAAATCAAGGTTTATTCTTCGAAGGGAGTGGAGAGAGCATGTTGAATGAAAAAATGGACAATGGAAGGCTACCCAAAATTGTGATGAATAACCAACCATCTGAGTACCAGGCAGGCCTCCAAAAAGATGGTGTGATAGTTGGATATCCACATCCCAATTCCAAAGTGTTAACAATCAAGAAGGACTCATAGGTAAAACAGACCGAAGGTCTAGAAACAAGTAGAAGAAGAAGAAAAATAGGAAGAATTTTTATTTTGTCGGGCTCGTGTATTAAACTGCGGGATAACTATTTTGCATCTTTTATACAAGTTTTGGAATGAAAGTTGGCTCGTGTTGCTAATCACTTCAACACTATCCGTTGTAGTTTGATTTAGAATTCTATAGTTGAGGGGAAGTCGTTATTGCATATAGGTCCTTTATGGAACTGATACGAGGTACCCCGGTTGCCAACCGAAGACCGTGATGATACACAAAATGTAATGTTTTTACTATAGAGTTTCTAGTTGATCCATAGATGCAAAGGCAATATTTTATTCTGGGTCTTATAAGGGTGTTGACCTTGCATTGGTTGTTTTCTGTTTTTTCAACTCTTGTTTTTTAGTTTTGTTGCTTTATTGTTTTGACTATGTGTAGGAGGGGTTGCGGGTGTAATGTTTAGTGGCAGTTGTTGGCTTTGTGGAGTTTGTTGAGTTAAAATTTCTGATGAATGTTCTTCTATAAGTGACGAACGCCGTTTCAAAGGGTTCTGCTCTGTATTTTGGCGTTGATTTGTTTCTGTTTGGGGTTGACTTAGTATCTGGGAAGTTACGTTTTGACAGTTGCTTGCAGCGTGAACCCCGTTCTTGGCAAAGAAAGCATCTCATTTCATTGTCCTGTATAAATATTCTGTGAGTTCCATTTTTATGATAAAGTAAGCAAGAAGTTGTTTCTTCGGGGTTGATATATAAAAATCTTCTGTAACTGATTGTATGACTATATTCTGCGTCAGTGAAACCGGCTTTAATGAGGTAGATTGGGGATGTTATTCCCAGCCCAAGATTTCCCATTTCATGTTCTATGGGAATTGAACCCAGCGTAGAAGTCTAACGCGCTAACGCTAGCGAACGGCCGCCTCATTGCATATCGAAATTAAAAAACATGGCTTCCACATAATCGTGTATCAAATTCCTGACGCGTTGCAGTGCCATTCTATAATCCGCCATTTTAGTTTAGTACCTAACGACATCTCCAATATAATTCTACAACGTTGAGATTAAGTCGTACATACATGTCACGGACAAATAAAGCAAACAAAGTAGCACGTACGAAAAGGTTATCGTAAACTGTTCTGGAAACTTATAGTCAGCAAGTAAATATTATTATCTTAACGTTGTCTGGATAAAGCAGGTATAACTATTTCATTATTTGAACAATTCCAGTATTTTAGGGTTCGTAGTTTTCCAGCACGTTTAGTTGAAAGAACTGCATCAGAGTTTACGCTATTGGTTAGACGTTGCAAAATACAAATTCCGCGTTTTAACCATAACGTCAGTATAAATAAAAGTTTGTATATTTTGTTTTGTTGTAATATCCGCAATTATTATTTTTGCATCAGGCCATATCTTGACGAGTTTTTAATGAGAAAATTTAAAAATGCAGCGTACAAAACGGCCGAGCGTTTCTTTTCCTGCATCGTTGAGCATTTCGCAAATATTCCCGATGTTATTACTATAAATTCAGTCTAAACGAGCTCTACTTATCTGCAAAAGCATTTGCTGCCCCTAATTACTCTTAATTGGCTCCGAAATTGATATAAATCACTTAAATTACCATCTGGTCTTAAATTAAGGCGGTATTAAAAGCATTTCTTTTCATTTAATGCCCTGCTACAGAAAACTACACTGATGTTTAACGCCCGCGGAAAATATCGTCGGGCTAATTACCCCTCGCAAATTTAACAGGAAATTGGTTAATGTACAATGAACTATCTCGTTATCGTGTATGCCCCGGGAGATGAAAAGTTTGTTCCTTTGTTCTTAGACTTGCACTGAAATAATTAAATTATAATGTACGATATTAATCATCGTTTTAATAATTATTTGAACAGTTCAGGACGTTGAACGTTCACTATATTGTTGATAGCAAAACAATATGGTTGATGTGTTATGGGCACAAATTTATATAACATTGTGAAGGCGTTTAATGAACAGTGATGGTTTCAAACTTTCATTATTAATAAATTACTGAACACACAGTGCACAATAATTGGCGCTGTTTGCTTGGATCCAGAGCGGATCCAACAGCATTACGTATTTGAGCCTCCGTAATTTTCCAATGAGCTAATTTATTAAATCTGACCACAGAAAATTCCCTTAAATACTATTTTAAACTCCACTTAAAAACATCAAATAAAGAGCTTTAACTGCCAACTCACCATTGATTTAATAGAATAAGGGTGTAATTCACCAATTCCACAGTCAATCCCATTTATTTAAAGTTTTGAAGTACAACAAATTTGGTTCGAACAAATTTCACTCTTACCAGAAGTTGGTCTATTTTCCGATTCAACACTGTATTGAAATTGATCTCGGAGGATTTGTGATAAACAAAAATTTAAATCTGATTCAGAATAAAGACTAATCTAAGGCTAATCTTAATGCTCAGTCGAATCTGGATTAAAAAACCAACGATTAAATCGTTCAAAAAATGAATTCCAATTTAAAACTTACTAATTAGGAGGTTCAATTATGGTTTTGAAAACAAATACCACTAGCATTAGTCGAAACCAAAAAGAGGTTCGTAATATGTAAAAAATCTTTTAGGTATAAAATACATCTCAAAATTATTTATTTTTCTCTAAAAACAAACTGTTAAGCAAGTGGAACTCACATGGCTTTAAGATTACACAATCATCAAGAACTACGATGTAAACCACTAGCGAATTAGAATTAAAATTAAATCCAAATTGGAATTTAATAATACTCTAAGGTACCGGGGGGTAATAAGGTCCAGCAGATAATAAAGCCCACATTTCCACACAAGAAAATTAGTTTGTGTATCTACTGCCCTCCATGACAATAGGACGGTACTCAATGCTTATTCAATACAAAACAGTGGTCATCTGACAAATGTGTTTTATAAAGAAATTCTCCTCTGGGTAAGCAAATAACTTTTCTTGACGTAATCTAAACGTCTTACTTGCCATCTACTATGAATCCTTAGCTAACGAGGTTTTGTTACCGATGCACATTAAAGTTGTATTGAGTGTTTTGTTTATATAACCTTTAATTAAAAGCAACATATTTTCTGGGGAAACCTTTAAACATTGCTACTGAATTGTTTACAAACGATGGTAAAATGTATAGATGTATTCGAGCAAACTGGATTGAAGAGATGTTAGATGAAGCATTAGATCTCATAGCAAAAGGAAAATCACAACGGTACGTTTAGGACAGATGTGGAATTCCCAGGAGAACTATTCGCAATCATATTAAAACGGGAACCCCCCATCGAAAATTAGGTAGAAAAACAACTTTGATCAAAGAGCAAGAGACTGATTTAGAGATTAAAACTAGTAGGTTTGCAGAAAAGGGCTTCTCACTAACACCAAAGACTTTCATAAGATATGTGTATGAATACATGGAACAAACCAATATTAAACATTGTTTTAATTAAAGAACGCAATTTGCTGGAAGGGAATGGTTCAGAACTGTTATGAAGGATCATCTTAGAATATCCAAACGAATGTCTCATGCAAGGAATTTCGCTGGAGCACAAACATTCGATCGTTATACAGTTATAATACATTTTGAAAAATTGGAAGAAATGTTAGAACGCCTTGGTTTAAAAATTTATTCAGCTAAAATTTACAATATGGACGAAAAGGTGTTTCGTTTGATGCTTCACCCTCAGCAGTTCGTCCTAGCTGCAAAATTTGCAAAAATGAGTCCATTTAGTTTCACAAGAACATGCTGAAAACGCCACAATAGTTGCATGTGCTAATGCTTTAGTTTAGGTCATGTTCTCCTTAGTTTAGCCGGTTTCTATCCTGTGGATATAGGCCTCCCTAATGTTTTTCCAATTTTCACGATTTTGCGCGATTTCATATCAGTTTAATCCTCCAACTATTTTGACATCATCGCTCCGTCTCATCTGGGGTCTACTTACTTTTCGTCTTTCGCCCCATGGTCTCCATCTAATCACTTTCCCACTCCACTTATCTACTCTGGCCACATGTCCTGCCCATTCCCACTTCAATGATGCTGTCCTTCTAATGACGGCCTCTACTTTTGTGTTTTGTCTTATCCAAGTATTAGTCTTATGGTATTTCAAAGCGATTCCGAGTATTTTTATTTCTATAGCTCTTTCATGGAATTGTAGCTTTTTGATCATTGCTCTTGTGAGGACCCAGGTTTCTGCTCCGTACGTCACCACCGGCAGTGTGCACTGGTTACATAATTCAGATTTTAGTGATATGGGTATTTTCATCGTCAATATATCTTTTAATTTTCCATACGCTGCCCAGCCTTATCGTATCTTTCTGTCGGTATCTAGTTCTTGGTTTTCCTTTCCAATTGTTATTGTTTGTCCAAGGTATACGTAGTTGGATACTCTTTCTATTTGGTCGTTACCAATTTTGATTGCCTCATCATCGTTTTCATTTTCTTCTACATTTGTCATGTGTTATGTTTTGAGGAAGTTTATTTCTAAGCCTACTCTTTCTGAAGCTGTACGAACATCCTTCAGAATACTTGTCAGTTCTTCCTTTGACTTCGCTATGATCACAATGTCATCGGCAAATCTTAGGTGATGTAGAGGTTCTCCTGTGATGTTTAACCCCCTGTTTCTCCAATCTATATGTTTGAAGGCATCTTTCAACACTAGTGTTACACTAGTAGGTCATGTTATCCCTCCCGTAATCGTTTTTAAGGGTAAAAGAATAAACCCAACTTTACTCAAAGGAGCTACCATTTGGATAAAAAGTTATGATGACTCCTAAGGGCAGTATGAATATAGACACTTTTAACAAGAGGCTTGACCATTGTAGAATTTGTGGCACATCCACCTGTGATTTAAATGTTCGATGGAGCAAAGTGCCACCTGGATCTTACAATTGCTGAAAATACCGAAGAGCACTGTATTCCTTTGTATTGTCAACACAATGATCAATTTTCGCCTTGGACCGCGTTGTCGATTGCAGGTTACCCTCAGGAAAAGCAGGATTACCGATTACTGTTTGTGAACTTAAACAAAGTAACGTTTCGCAAGACATTGCAGCTTGCATCTTCAGAGTCCTCGTGATACTGTTTCATTTATATTGTCTTTCAAGATATACAACCCGTAAATGCCCCTGAATAAGGCAGTGTTTAGAACATTTGAAGCATACTGGAACCACGAATCAATAAAGCATTGAGACAAATATGCAAATAGAGACAGAGGTTGTTTGTAATTCTAATACCATGGAAATCATCAATGACCATCGCAAGTATTACCACCAGATTTATAACCAGCGGCATTTGTACGTATGATAAAGATATTCTACTAACTGAAGCGTTTGCTCCTAGTTTGCCAACTGAACAAGATAGGCCTTAGTTTAACTGATAAAAGGACTCTGAATACGATTCATATATTATCTACCATTATGCGAATTGAAAACAATTTTTATACACATATTTGCCCATATAGTTCCCCAAGGAACCCCTCTTGTACTAATACCATTTATAGTCTGCATCGAAACAATTAGTAACGTTATTCGTCCCGGAACTTTAGCTATTCGGTTAACTACAAACATAATTGCTGGTCATCTTTTACTAACTTTATTTGGTAACACTGGTGAAAACTGCAGACAATTCCTTCTCAGGGTCATTACCAACACCAGAATTAGCTGTAAATTACAAAGTTGTAGAAGTCAAAAAGTGCGTGGGACTGGCAGAAAAGGATATATAATATTTTGTCTGTCCACACTATATGCCATAGCTTAACTTTCCCTTTGTGTGCTTCAATACGTTTTTTTAAATTGTTTCTTAGCGTCACTTTGATTTTTTGTTAAAAAGGAATAGGTTGTTTGACTATGTTAATAGTTTATTGTTATTATTGGCGTGGGCCTTAATACCTTCTTGCCAGGTTATAAGGCCCTAGGGACCTCGATAGGGCAGTGCGAAGAAACACTGTCAGTCGATATTACAGGGAAATGCGGCTCTATCGGCCGCGGGGTCAAACCCGAGGCGGCGACCGTATTTTACTTAGTTAAGTTTATGAAGAAGAAGAAGTTTATGGTGCATGTTGCATGAATGGTTAGTATGTAAGGGACGCCCGCACTCCCCTGAAGTAATACGAAAGCGGTTCGGAGGGCAATAGTAGTGTGAATGTCAGAAAAAGAAGGTTATAAGGCCCAATATAATGATTTTTATTTTAAATGATTTGATAACGTTCTCGTTAATTTTGTTTACATTTATATATTTTTTTATGAAGTTCAAAGGCCCATTCAGTCAGTTAACAACAATAAAATTTTTAAAAATTTTTGTGTTTTAAAAAATAAAAATTCTACCTTAGGTGGGCCTTTACCTTATTATCATTTTTAAAAATATGTTTCGTACAAGTTTTTTTGGTTTAACTCGTTCACTGCTTATCGTGCTTCTGTGAATTAATTGTAGTAGCAATAGTAATAACCAATTCATTGTAACACTTATATATTGCCATGTATTTTAATTATAAATATTTAATTACTTAATTATTTAAATAGCTGAATAGCCCTACGTTGGCTTGCGTCAAAATAAATGCTATGAATTTTACTGAATAATAATAATTATTAATAATAGAATGATTATTTACAATGTAACTTTTAGTTGGGCGCCAAATTTGAGTTTTTACTCAAATTAAATAAACATGAGATAAATACACTAGCATCTATATAGACTCCTGTAATCTCAAGGTAACGATTCGTGGCTTCACCAATTTAAATAGATAATTACGAAACAAATAAAATACATAATCTTTTAAACATAGAAATAAACTATGACTTATCTTGTATGTCCAGTCCCTTTGACTATAACGTAGACACCATATCTTCTTTTATCTGCAACAGCTGCGTTTATGCTGCTTGAAGGTCTCGTTGTCTAAATAAGATCCATTTGAATTTAAATATGACAGCATCAAGATCGCAAATTCGACAGTTTGCGAAACAAAAACCACTGAATTACTATAATTGTTCAGTTAAATGTTCCAATTTGATAAGGTAAGTTCTTTAATTTTTATTAATACCACAGGATTATTATTTTTAATAAGTGAATAAAGATTTTAATTTTATTCCCTTTCCTTTTCAGAAAAATTCCACAAAAGAAACACACTTCGATTAAAATTAAATTGGTAAATTCTTTTATTATTAAGCACTATAGTTGAATTAAAACACAAATTCTGGTTACACTTTACATTTAATAACTGTTTAAATTTTTGTAAACAAAGTTACATAACCCAACTTAACTTCTGCGAGGTCACGCCTTATTTTTACAATAAAATTAAAATGAGCGCTAATTGAAATTACGTGCGCTTTGTTCGATGGCCAAATAGGAACTACTTTCAAATTTTTCAACAAAATTGCAAGATAATGGCTGACATCAACCAATGAAAATACAGAATTTGAAACAAAATCTAAGGAATATTCTAGAAATTATAATTATAAAATTTAAATAATTAATATAAGCCTTATTAATAAATATTTTGAAAAACTAACTTCATAATCGTTTTCTATGAATTTTTATCTACATTTTGGTACCCAAAATTAACAAATTCCTGTCAATAAATTTAACATTTTAAAATATAGCTAAATTTGCAAAATTAACTCGAAAACCTTACAAAAACACAATTAACACAGTCCTCAGATTATAACATAAGTTTTGTAACACATTAACAACCTATAAAAGAATTATACACAACATAATTAACAAAATTCTAGATCTAACCTATAATTTTCAAAATTTATATACAAACACAAATATCATAAAATTAACAACATAATTCATTAGAGAAACCTATTAAATACCTTTCCTAGATATAATATTAATTAAATTGGCTAATATAAAACCTTATAAATCAAAATTATACACTTATAATCGAAAAACTTAAAATAACAGTAACTTTTGAGTTTTAGGGCTCTGGTACTGTCCAAAAAGACCCACATCATCGTCTACAACGAGTATTAAGTCACACAACAAGATTTCAAAATGCCATACACTGTAAAACTTCACTTTGAGTTCATATTCCACATTACGAAGCAACGTACGACGTATCGATAATAGTTTTTACATATAACAGGTTTATAAATATAGTTTTAACTACAATTTTACATTAATTGTTATAATTTAAGACATTATTAATCTATCTAGACTATATTTCAGGTTAAAATATGGATTTTAATACCAATAAATATCCTTTTTAATATATAACAGTCCTTCCGAAGGTATTTTAGTGTAGTTTAAAGTATGATAAAGACATTTAACAAATAGTTAATAATAATTACATTATTTTAATATAAAAATCATGGCAATATATATATAAAATATATGAATATTCAGGAAAATGTGAAACATAATAAAATATCAATAACCTGTTTGAGTAAAAAATGCGTTTTTACAGTACATTATAAAATAGAAATGGATAGTGAACTTGGAAATTCAATATTATGGATTGAGTATCAGCTATCGAAATGAAATTTTTAATCGTATATTCGAATGTTCAATAAGTTACTTCAAATTTATTGCTCTGTTTTAAACCAGTGCATTATAGATTTTGTCCTTTTCATTTAATTTATTGGGCAATTGTAGAGAAAACACATTGTGTTCTGGATCAGTAAATTCGTACAATACTTATTTGTGTAGGAAACTGATATGTACAAGATAAAAAGTATTTACATCAGCAATTACCAAACTGTGCGGGAACTTTATACGCAGCGAATATTAAAATTTGTTTGGTTTCTACCAAATAAATTCAATAGTTGTTTCTGAACCTGCAAACTTGATAAATAAAAAAAACTTTTCCGTCATGAAGTATCGACGCTTTCAGATTCAATGGTTTGATAACGACTGATTTGTATGAACGATAACATTAAAATCTACGTTTAATAATCCATTTAATCTAATCACTGTAATCGCCTTTATCGGTTCAATAATGTTATTTATCACCATGATGTGAAATGACTGTAAGTACCTAAAATTACATTATTGTAGTTCTAAAATGGTTACAGTTCTGAGTGATCCTTTTGTGTTATGTTTTAGTGAGTGAATTTTTTATATCACGAAGTGAAAGTTTGACGATATTTTTTATTATTTTTTGTTTATTTACTTCACTTTACACAAATGAATCAACCAACGTCTTTTATCGAGGAACAATATCAAATCGCAGATGATGAAAATGTACAAATTGTAACACCCAATATTAATAAAGCATTTTCATTTAGAAAATTCTTACGTGAAAGAAAAACTACAGCATTTCTAACATTCATAGCATTTGCTTTGATCGTTCCCACTCTCGTCTTCTTTTTCCTTATAGATCAAGGAAATCATGACGAACCAGATGACTCATATACGTGTTTAGTTGCGCATTCTTACAGAGTGTCATGCGGTAGAGTCAATATAACTCACAAAGAATGTAATGACATTTACTGCTGCTATGACAATTCTTCGGGATGCTATCATTCCATTCCATCAAGATATTACTACAGTAAATGTAGTGTTTCGTCATTAGGTGATTGTATTTTTTCACCTTCGCGTTCCGTCACGCCTATTTCTAGCCCATCCCTTTCTGAATTGATACTAAATATAGCAGAAGAGAACGCCGACGTGGTGCGGATAATTCTTCACACTCCTGACAAGTCTTTTAGAGACACATTTGTTGAAAATAAAAATTATATTGTTAAACGAGAGAATAAATCGTTAGGAGTAGAAGTTCTTCGCAGCGGAACTTTGGATCGACTGTTAACAACATTCAGAGGGCCTTTGATTGCGTCTGATGGATATTGGGAATGGAGCTTCCAATTAACTAATGAAAAACTCTTTGGCCTTGGAGAAATTTTGATACCAGAGAACAAAACTATAACAAAAATTATTTATAAGAACAGGAATGATCACAACACCTTACCTAACTTTATGGCTCAGTTGAATGGCTCCTTTCATGGGCTATTGGTAGAACACGAAGGCCCTCTTGAAGTTACGGTTCTTCCTTCGAGATTGGTTGTAGTGAAGAGTCTGGCGGGAGATGAGATAGTTCTAAACCTGTACATCGGCCCAACTCCTGAAGAAGTAGTGAAGCAGATGCGTTTGGGTAATCATCTACCACCATTACCATATTGGGCCTTAGGTGCACATATTTGCAGGTACAATCTTATTTATTATAAATACATATTATTCCTCCCGCGAAAATTATATTTTTAAATTTGAAGAAGAATTTTAACGAAGCGGCTCATATAGTATTTGGATATAATTTAAATGAAATAACTGGTTCAAATACAAAACTCTATGACGATAACATTTACATACAAATTTTGTTTTCTTAATTACAATAAATTTGCTTGAAGTATATTGTAGGCTGTTTTGACATTATGCAAGTATTGCTTGCAAGAATACTTGCGTCATGTCAATGGCTCTGCAAGTACTTGCTCAAGTATTTGTGCAAGCAAATCTGGCATGCAAATGAAACACAGCAGTTGTCTAATTTTTTTTTTGAGATTTGCTAGAGGTGAAACGCTGCATGTAAACAGTATTGCTATTACTAGGTAGTTGTCGGAGCTATACTTTTCAAAAGTATCGTGATAACGATACCCATATTTTATTTAAGTATAGCGATACACCGATACTCGATACCTTTTTTCAGAAAATGTCCCGATACCGATAGTCGATACTTAAAAAAGTATCGCTGTACTTTTAGCCATGTCGTTCCGTTCGTTAATAGTTAATAATAATAGGAACTGAAACTATAAAAAAAATAGAAGTTACAGATAAGGTTTCTTCGCTTTTAAAAGTAGCTACATTTTGAAATTATTATCCGTCAGTCCATGTCTTTTATCGCTCAACACCGAATTAGCGGTTCTAAAAAGTTTCTCAACCGAAGCATGTGAAGGAAAGGTCGGATTATATTTAATGAATAGTTCTTTTACGTCCTGAAAGGCTGATCCACAAATAATGTTTAAGAACCGATGCCTGAAAGACGTCTGTTAATGATTAAAATATTTCAAGAAGCTCGACGATAAGATAAAGTATTGAGTATTGTTACTGTTAATCCTCTCTATGTGGAATATAGTTAACAAACAGCCTCGGGGTTTTAGGTTTTACCCAATATTTATATTCCTACCTAGAACTCATACTAGCGCCTCCCCCCCCCCCGGAACCGCTTTCGCATTACTTCAGAGGGGTGCGGACGCCTCTTACACATTAATCATTCATGCAACATGCACCCTAAACTTAAGTAAGCGAAATGCGGTCGCCTCAGCTGGGATTGGAACGCCCTAACCGATCGACTACATTTCGCGGTGACATCGAGTGGCAACGCGTTCTCGCACTACTCCACCGAGGCTCCCACCTAGAATACCTAAACGTGTTTACAGGTTCAGGAACTGGTATTACTATTTAGTTTGATTATATAGAATGTTCCTGCAAGATAGAATCGCTAAAGTATGGCAAATCCGCGATAATCGATAATTTAAAAAAGTACCACGATACCGACACTTGATACTTTTATTGAATTGTATCGCGATTCTATAATCAATACTCAAAAACTATTGCGATACTTTCGACCACTGGTACTAGGAGGCAGTAGCTGCCTGGAAAAAATGATGATTTGGAAAAAAATTATGCTATTGTTAGTTATTTACGACAGATATCACTGCTTATGGAATATTAGAAGTGTTTTATACAGGGTAGTCCTGAAATAGTTGGTCAAACTTTGGGGGCGAGTTCTCCACACGACAACAAGAAAAAAAGTGCAAATAAGCCTTAGTCTGAAAATGATTCGTTACGGAGTTACCACATTCTAAAGTGAGATTTGTCCCATCACTTTTTTGCATATAATTATGTTAAGTTGGACCAATTTTTAAAAATTTTATTTGCCTACGTTGTCCATCAAGGTTGAAAATTAGATCCTAATTTCGTTTTAATAAGTGCATCAGGGGCCTCTCAAATGGGATGATTAAAAACCGTTTTCTACAATATCTTTTACATTGTTCTGTTTGCCATATTTTTGACAAAATAATCTTAGTTGTTGTGTAAAAGTACCCCAAAAAGGTACCCTTGTTAAAAGTAGATAAATTCAACCATTTTCGATATAATTCAATTATAATAAATGTTATATGCACAACACACGCGTGCAATACACTATTTTAACCACAACCCATAACTTGCTGCTGCGCCGAAGAAGATGGATCATGACGCTCGATGTTAATTTCGTAAGTTCAAGATACACGTCAATAGGTGGCGACGCACATATTTAGAGAACAGTTGTGGTTAACTACCTTCTAGAGTTCGTTTAATGCCTTTTCTAACTTTTCCTCGCTGTCTGCCAATAAAGCTATGTCGTCTGCATAGCACTCTTTGGCCTTAAATTATTCCTTGTCCTTGCCATTCCTTTTTTTAGGTTGTTTAGCGCTTCTTCTATGTATACATATATTAAATAGTGGCGGAAATAGTGCACAGCCCTGCTTTATCCCCGTTCTAATTTTTACCTTTTTCTCAACTTGCCCTCACCTAATCACTGCTATTTTTTATAGATTTTGTATTAGTCGTTATCTCTGTATTTTATTCCGAATTCTTTTAGCCTTTGAAACATTTTGCTCCATTGCACATTGTCAAAGGTCTTTTCAATATCTATAAAGGTTTTTTTCTTTGTCCTTGCGTATTATGTTTTCTGTTATTAGTTGTAGGGCTAATATAGCTTCTCTAGTTCCCATTCCTTTTCTAAATACAAATTGGTCACTTTCACTTGATGATGTTAAGTATACAATTCAAATATACAATTCGTGTAAGTATTTTTGATCCATGCGCGGTTAAAATTATAAGTGTGGTGGTTTTCACATTCATGTGAACTTCCCTTTCTTGGGTTTGGAATAATTTTTGTGGAAAATTAACTGGTACTTTTTTGGTTTTATGTACGTTCTTAGTTAGCATGGGTTTGTTCTCCTAAACATTTAGAGATATTCGTTGGGATTTCGTCTACTCCCTCTCGAATCTTTTACTTATCAAATTCTGATCTTACTATAGCATCATCCATCTTGTCTCTTTATATCTGTGTTTCATTCTCCATTATGGGAAGGTTATTAACATTTGCTTCGTATTGCATCCATCTATTAGCTATGATTTTATCTTCATCAATATGTTTCCATTGTCACCTTTTATAGTGTGATTTCTCACTTTCCTATCATTTACGAAGTTTTTTATGCTTTTGTATGCTGTCTGTGGGGTTGCTAGTCCCTTATCGGGCGCCTCCCCAGGTGGCGGATCGAGGAATGCTCACCAGATAGGGTGGGTACCGGTTAATGAAATACCAGGGGCGGACCAAAACTAGCTGACATCGGGCAGCAGCAATGTCAGTACTAGAGTAAGGTGGAGAAGAGAGACTTGGGTACAGCTTAGTTATAATCCACAACAAGATCAGAAAAGCGATACGAATAGCTAAAGAAAGGTGGACAGAGGAGCAATGTGAAGAAATTGAGACACTAGAAAGAAAACATGAAAATTTTAACACGCACAAAAAAACCAGAGAAGCTGCAGAATTATATAAACACAAAATAATAGGATGTTTGAAAGATGATGCAGAAAGTGTAATTGTCCACAAAAAATGAGATTAGAGACGTGGAAGAATTACATTTAGTGCCTTTTTGAAGATAATCGGAGAAACCGCCCGTAATCAGTGCGATACTGGACTATATATTACGAAAGACGAAGTGCAAGTTGTAACAAAACAGATAAAAGAACGGAAAGCACCAGGGCCAGATGGAATCCACTCCGACTTTCTCAAATTTCTAGATGACGATGCTATAAAATGGTTGACGGGCATATTTAATAATATCTACGACTCCGGACAAATCGATATTTATTGCCCTACCAAAGAAAACTAGTGTCAAATACTGTACCGACTACGCGTAATTAGCCTCATGAGTCACCTCCTCAAATTATTTTTGATGATAATTTATAGACGCTCTAGGCACAAGAGAAGCGCTATTTGCCGATGCAGCGATGTTAACACCGACATCTACATTTGTTTTATAGACTATCATAAGGCATTCGATAGCATTAAGCATGACAAACTCATATGTATACTTGAAGGTATTGGAATAGATGACAAAGATCTCCGAATCATAATTAATTTATATTGGAATCAATCCGCAAACATCGAAATCGAAGGAGATCTATCAGACGCAGTACAAATAAAGCGTGGGGTGAGACAGGGTTGTGTCCTGTCGCCCTTGTTGTTCAACATCTACTCAGAGCAAATATTTAAGGAAACTTTGCGAGATACAAAAGAAGGCATTTCAATAAACGGAGAAAAACTGAATAATATAAGGTACGCAAATGATACAGTCATATTCGCGGACAGTTTCCAAGGATTACAAGATATTATGTCAAACATTGCGACAACCAGTCAGCCGTATGGATTACAATTGAACACCAAGAAAACCAAATATATGGTTGTAAATAAGAACATTATTCCTCCTGAACCCTTAATAATAAACAGACAATAAATCGAAAGAGTAACATCTATAACTTACCTAGGTACCTCAATCAATGATCAATGGGATCACTTATTACGGGCCAAACGAGCTTTTTCGTCGATACGCAATAGGATAGGTGGAAAAAGGCTTGCAGCTTAGCTCAGAGGAGTAGGGGGGATTCACGAAAATCGCTTACGTGAGGAAATCTTCCTGGTTGTGTACAGAGTATGTCAAAATTAGTGGGCCAAATACAGCTGATTGCAGGTGTTCGTGGAAGGCTGAGAAGCCAACAGCTTACGGGAATCGAACTCACCTTTATTGTGCCTCCCTTGTGTTTACAAAGCTTGCAAACTTCATGTACTTACAAATACAAAATATGCAATAATAAAAGAGGCAGTGAATTTTAAAACACCTATAATTAAATTATTGGAAATGACGATACAAAAATGACGGCAAATGGCGTTTTTATAGTTCTATATTACAAACGATTGATTTGAACGTTCAAGAAACAAACCCGCCGCTGCTGGCGCACGATATTTACCTTCTTCAAACAACTACGTGGCCAGAGGCGTCGAGTTTACAAGCATAACACAATATAAAAGAAATTACTCTTTACAATTAGTAGTGCAAACAATGACAATCGGCGACTGAAAGTTGCTTCTTGTTTCAAAAAAAGGTTCAATTACGTTGAATGGCATAGATCGATAGGCACAATTTCGGGGCGATTTCCAGACGCAGAAAGAAAGCAGGAAGACGACGTTCTTCGGGGCAGCGTTGGAACGAAATTTTGCTGTTACGCCCCTGGGGATTAGGTTGCTTCCAACAGGGTCGGTAAGCGTTGAGAGCGAGACGGGACTCTTCGTACAATGGAAATAAAACAACAGCTTTCACCACCACACTGGCACGGTTTTTCTTTTTAAATTGCTTAAATCCGATATGAATCGAAAGGAGCAATTATCTTTAATTGTCCAAGCACCAAGGCGAACACTCTACTATTATTTATTTATATCCGACTTAGTCGATTCTATTTGCCTGAAGCAAAATTTGATACGGTTAAACTTGAAGTAGCAGATGCGCAGCGATAAAAGTGAACCGATATTCGAAATTACGTCCGTCTGTCCCAAAGGTCTAGCTCCTATTCTACTTTCGTTACGGCCCCCATACGGGCGACCGGAGTCATCGAGGATGTAAAATTGACTGCGGAACCAACGTGACGCAAACCTGTATTTCCCCCAAAAGATTGCAACGTATTTCGAAATATGGTGAAATGATTCTAGAACGAAAACAACACGTGTGACTTCCGAGGATAAACATTTCCGAGAATTGTTTTTAAACGGCAAATCTAGCCTACAAAGGGAAACCTCGAAATTGGTCTCGTCATAAATCAATTCTTAAAAACAAAAAAATAACCAAAACTGTTATCAACATACAAATGGCAATTAAAATAAAGTTTTCAATCCCTATGAAGCGGCAATTAAAGTACGACATTAATCCAAACGGAGTGGCAAAATTTAAATAAACATAACACACTCTATAGAAATCAAATGGATAGAAAGGCTAGAAGTACGTATATTAGAATGCGAAGAATGTTTAGGAGCCATGATCTAAATATCAATACAAAAATAAGACTACTAATATGTTACGTGTTTTCTGGTTTGTTGTATGGAGGAGACTGCTGGACGCTCCGTGAGGCTTCAATGAAGAAACTGGAGGCTTTCGAGATGTGGCTGTGTAGACGTTTATTAAGAATTTCTTGACCATGTGACGAATGTAGAAGTTCTACAAAGACTTAATATAACAACAGAAATTATTAATATCAATAAAAGTAGAAAGCTGCAGTATCTAGGGCATATTTTTAGGAACAAGGGGCGCTACGGACTACTTCAGCTGATACTGCAAGGCAAAATAGTAGTAAAAAGAGGACCTGGTCGAAGACGCATTTCGTGGCTCAAGAATCTAAGATCTTGGTTCTCCATGACAACCACAGGACTCTTCCGAGCAGCTGTCATAAAATCCCAATCGCCATATTGATCTCTAACATCCGGATGGATAAGCACGCGAAGAAGTATGCTCTGCCCATTCTTCCTTCTTCTACATCTTATTTATTTCCTTGCACTTTTAATTCATAAATCGCTCCCTAGCTTCTGTATATACTCTGTTCCTCAGTGCTTTGTATTTATCTTGTTCTTCTTCTTTGTGCGTCTTTTTATATTTCCTTCTTTCTTCTATCGTTGCTATTATTTCTTTCGTAACTCACGGTTTTCTCTTCGCATTTTTTCCCAATCATGCTAATTGCAGTTTGTGTTATACTACGCTTATTATTCTATGTGTTTCTTTTTACTTTTGGTAACATTCAAATATAATAACTATAATATTGGAGTTTAGCATGCAGCAGTGGCGCAATAATCACACAAGACCTTTTCTTTAACGATATAGAATGCACCTTCCTGGATTCATAATTTAGGAACCCATATTATTTCTATGTGAGTTGAAACTAGTGACTGCGTATTTTGAATACGAATGCGTTTCTTGTAGGGCAAATTATTACCTATATCTATCGATCCAACCAGATCCTTAGCAAGCGGCCACAAAAATGACACTGTATTTCCTACAACTAGTTCCTAGATTTGTCTAAAAATACCATAACATTAATTTAATTGAATTTAAATATAATTTTACACGTATTATTGCAAAAATTAAGGGTTACTGGGAGTTACGTGATATTCCGGAAGCAGATCATTAATATTTTAGCTTGTTTATTTCACAAATACGCTGAAACTGTCAATTTTCAAGAAGTAAATCATGGAAAATTGTATTCTTTGCTTACATATTCCGAAGATTTTGATTCTGTCAATTATCTACCTCATTATTACAAAAATAAACGAGATGCAAAGAGAAATGTCTATTTTTAAAAACCGCAATTATTTTTTATGCGTAAGTAAAGAACGCGAAACATTTTAAAACACAGGTCAAACAATTTATTTTATTCTTTTGAGTGAAATAACTTTCTTGCTGATTTCCTAATTTATATCGCGCTTAGCTTACATCAATTAGTCAGGAGTCGACAGACCATTTGTCTCCCTAAAAGTCTCCAAGGGACTTCTTACTAACAGTCAATTTAAATATGTATGAAGCTGAATTCCGAATTTCCTTGCCCTAAAATGTCTACAAAGGTGGGCTTATCGATTAATCTATATTAATTTTACAGAGACGGTAAAACAACAATAGATTCTGCCATAGAAGAGTATAAAAGGTTCACAGCGACTGAAGATAAAATTCAATTTGCTTCTGATTGCATTCACGAAAATCTGTACACAATGCTAACAGAAGTTGAGGAAGAGCACGAGTTAGAGAATTTGATCCGAGAATTGCAAGCCAAATCCCATTTTCTGATGTCTGTTCCACCCCAGGTAAGCTGTGGGCCGTTTTTGTAGAGAGCAAAATAAATAAATATAAAATATTTTAGATATTAAAGAACAACTCATATCTTTATAATAGAGCTGTTGAACTGGACGTGCTGTATAAAGATAAAAAGGGAATAATTCTGAACGGGTCTTATCTTGGAGAAGAGGTTGCTTATCCTGATTACAGTGACCATTCTATAAACACGTGGATTGAAAATATGAGTACAACCCTACCCATTTCCCGGTTCGATGGGTTTGCTTTAAGGGACAACTGGCCTGAAGAGGAAAGTTACGTGTTCTCCGACGACGACAATAAATTTCCTTATCTTACAGAGGTATTTTAAAATATTGTGATTCGGCAATAATGTGGCAGCTTAATGTAGAAGGGTATAAATATTTAAACTTGGCAGTAGAGAGCGGAACGTTGTGGATTCTGAAAAGATTTAGCATCGAAACGTAATAAATCGGTACCACGTGACCGTACGGTTCTTAATATTTTACGCAAAGAAGGGTTTTTTAGTATTGATACTTTAAAGGTTTCTATTAATATAATGAGTTAGGGCCAGTTTTTGGTGTAACTGTTTTCGTTGTTTTAGAGTAAAAACAGAAAGTTTGTTTCACAGAGACGTTGGAATGTGGAAGTCAAAGGTAATTACCACCGGCGTTTCAACAAAGCATTTTCATCACATTCCTAATATCGGCACGAATTTGCCATAAAGACGGGCTAACAAGGATAATTTTAACTTTATTTTTATCTGATGCTTATGAAATTAAAACTGTTAATGTGTTTAAAAACTATTAGAGCTCTAAGAGTATATATCTTACTTTGTAATTATTAATAGCACGTATTTCCAGTTACTCTTGATTAAAAATCTCGTTCTAGCTCTGTAATAAAATGTTTAATATTCTGTCAGGAAATTAGGGTTAATAAGCAACAAAATTGCAATAAAGAGGCAGCAGTAATGATACTAAATTGCAATAAATTCCCTACAAATAAAAGTTGAGAATTTATCAGGTAACAAAAATACTAACTTATAACTGATTTATTGTTTTATACGTTCTTTGTTTTTAACCTTCCACGTTTTAAAGTCTAAAGGTTGGTTTGAATTACAAATAAATATATTTATGAAAATGTTAGGTTTAGAATAATATCGGTATTATTATTAATGTTCATCTAATATCTGTCAAATCTTTGTGTTGACGCTAAACACCAATTCAGTATATCTAATAAAAAACTGCAGGTATGGGTACAGCTCTTTAAATAGTTGGTTTTAAGAGCTGTAAGTATTTTTGAACTACTTTTTTCAGTGTGGATATATTATATTACAAATTTTAGATGGCTATTTTTCGACAAAATCAATAATTAAAAGAAAAAATTAGGAATGAATGCATAATAACTTACCAATGCCGATCCTACAACGATGCTTCTCTGTTTGCGTTTGCTTTGCTTTTATTAAGTAATAATTTAGTTGTCACTAATGAGATTTTTATGTTTATTTGAAATTGTAGGCTTTAAACACTTCATTATCTAAAACGATTCCCTGGGATGCGTTTACAGGCGCCACGAATTCGCATTCAGAACACATTTTGAGGCACAACAGATATGGCGCCCAGCAAGCGCAGGCATTCAGAGACACTCTTCAGTTTGATTTTCTATTATCGTCATCCTATGATCACACGGCCCAAGAAGCATCTTTAATACAGAACGTTGATATATCCTGGGCGAATTTAAAAGAAGCTGTTAAAACAACACTCTACCATAGTATTTTTGGCAACCCTTTGATAAGCATCCCCATTTGTGGTTCGACTAGTAAATACGAGAAGATTCATGAACAACTTTGCATTCGCTGGTATCTCGCAGCGGCCACCTTTCCATTATTTAGAATTTCTTCGGAAATGCCCAGAAGGGATCCTTCAAGCCTCTCAACAGGTTATTCCCGAGACATTGCCGTGGGAGCACTAAAAAGACGCTATAGGCTTTTGCCATATTATTATACAATATTAAGTGAAGGAGATCCGTTAGTGCGTCCTATGTTTTACGAATTTTATTTTGATAATGCAACTTTGGGTTTAGACGAGCAATACATGGTTGGAAAGGCATTGCTTATTGCACAGCCTTTGTTGCCCGATGTTCTCAATGTACGTGTTTATTTACCGCCCAGTGTAAGGACCTGGTATGAATTTTGGGGTGGCAAAAAATACAATGGTACAGGATGGATTAATTTAGAAATCGTAGAAAATGACTGGGTGATGTTTGTAGCTGAAGGACATGTGGTGCCTTTGAGAAATGTAAGTATTTACAATTGTTATAATATTAAAAACGAAAACACTGCCTTGCTTTGGTATTCTTGTATTTAAATGTACGACGTATCTACATCCTCTAATGAACCAATTTTAATAAAAAAACCTTTATTGCACATTAAACAAAGTTTTAAGCGCCCATTTTTGACTGCGCCAATTTTCGGACTCTTCCCCATATATTGTTTAGTTAATGTCAGATAGAGTAAGAAGAGGGAGAAGAGTTAAAAACCAAACAGAATTTGTTTGC
Organism: Limonius californicus; assembly: GCA_014611495.1. Classification (NCBI taxonomy): domain Eukaryota; kingdom Metazoa; phylum Arthropoda; class Insecta; order Coleoptera; family Elateridae; genus Limonius; species Limonius californicus. The sequence continues at coordinate 33,569 of JABXWE010004202.1, forward strand.
ATATCAATTTAAGGTGTAATGTCACCCTACTGTAGTTTTAGAATGCACTTTCAGACAAATACCGCAGATGTATGTTTTGTTATAATACTGCTAATGCCAGAATTCGTTTGTTATTATTTTTATAGCATGACCCAGGAAGATTTTTATTTCTTTCAGCAACCGCAAAAAGGTTTAACTCCAATTTATTTGATATGAATAGCTTTAAACTCATTATGGTTAACAAAAATTTTCCCAATAATTACGGCATTATTTTGAGAATTATTTTAGTTATAAGCGCCAGTGTGGTCTAGTGGTTAGAGCACTGCGCTCTGGTGCGGAAGGTCGGCGAGTTCAAATCCCCGACTCGATGCCTGGCGGACGGCCTATTCAGTCGCTTTGAATAATTCGGTACCTGAGTTCGACTGAACAAGGGGTAATAATGCGGTGGTCTATTGTGTGATGCTCACCACATCACCACGTGTCATTAATTTGCCACGCGACAGCCGGATGTGAGAGCATGAATAGGAGAGCTCGGACCTTCCGTCTTGCAGGTTAAATCCCTTCATGGGCTGTAGAGCCTTATCATTATTATTTTAATTGAAAATAACAGTCGACAGGTCTTAAAACCTAGTCTATAATATTCGTAACAAGTGTACAAGGTATTACGTTACTGTTAGTTTCCTAAAATTTATCTTTGATAGCTCATTCTGAAGGGTGTTGTATTAATTTACGAATAGATTTTCTTAATCATCAGAAAACACACAGAACGTATTCGTAAAAGAAATGGTTCTGTTGTAAAATTGCGGTGGCGGAGTATTAATATCTTATATGGCTGCAGAAAATTGAAATTTAAATTCAGCGAAGTGTATTTCACGTATTTTGTATATTGTTGTAATACGAATTGATACATAATGGAATAAGCGAGGAACAGACTGCGAATTGTATTTCCAAAATCTTTTTATATATTGGTAAAAATATAGAGATCTTACATCATAATATAATTTGCATGGTTTTCCATAATCCAAGTGCTATAAACTACAGTTTCAGTACTTTCACATTTATTAAGGATCTAAGTATTCATAATTCCCGATTGGTAATGTAAAACATCCAATAATAATCTTCGTTCTTACTTTAAATGTAATTACATAGTTTTAGCAGCTGCTGCAAGGTAATTCGATTTTACTGGATGCAATAAGCAATAAGGAATCCGTACCAACTTTTCTTTCAAGCAAATAAGAGTAATTTTCAATTTTCTCTCTTCCGTTGCTGAAAGTAGAGTCTTAAAGGCGTTGTAAAATAAGCATTGGCGAAATTCCTTTTCGATCTGTGAATGTCTGCTGTTTTAGAGTTTGATTGAATTCACGTCATTTACTTAAAACGCAGTTTTAAATAGTTTTAGCTGTTTGGCAGTATCGAATTTATGTTTTAACTCAACACCGAAGATTAACATAAGATATGAGACTACCATAATAATATTATTGCGATATTGGCCGATGTTTTCGTGGAGGGTTAAAGTCTTTCAAAGATGCAATAGAAAAATAGAATACAGTATGTACAATCGCGATAATGTATTCATTTAAGTAAATGGTATAACAACGTAAACAATTTATCTTTGACGCGAATAGTAAGTTTCTTATTATTCTTGTTAATCTGAACAATGTGAGCGTTTCTTGGTGATGGGTGAAGTGTGTTTGGCCCTTGCCAGATCTGAACTCGATCCCTAATCTAGCAACGGATTTGCAAAAAAAAAACAATTGTTTCCCTTTGTCAGTAGGACATTAGTACAACTACCAACGTCTGTCAGGCGTTGGTTATGTTGCCTATGCTTGTAGAATCATTTTTGAGAACTAGTGGATTCATGTTTCAATATAAACACTTCAGATATCTTGGAAACCTTTATGAAGATATAGTTCAAAGTACTTTAGCAATTCAAATCTGTAGGTCCTCGGCGATCTGTGTAACCGGTAGCACACCGCAGCTCAGTGGGTGAGAGGTCACGAACCTCTGATAGCGCCCGGTTATTTATCAAAGGGAGAACAAACGTGCATGATGAAGCAAGATCTAGATCCCCATTTATCATTAACGAAGAATTGAAAACTGCTAGTCATTGTTTCTTTTTATGTTGTCTATGAGACTGTGAGGGAAGAGGCACCACTCTTGTTCTCTGATTAAACCCAAAAAGGTCAAACCGGAATCTTCAACTATGAAAGTAATGGCAATGAATTTTTGGGACCGGAAAGCCATTCTGCTGATTGATTATCTGTCTCAAAGAAAAACTATCAAATCACTGAGGGGGTCTATCTGCTCCACGATAACACGTATCCTCTTGTTGATCAAAGCACAACAGAATAGATTCAGAAGTTCATAGCGAAGAGTAGATTGTGCATAGCTGGCAGTTGGCGGTGTTCCAAAGAATAACAAACCCAGTAATGGCGATATATCTGTGTATACTTTTGTAAGTAGTTTTAGTATAGTATTTTAGAATAAGTTGTAATAGTTTTGTAGTACGTAGCAAATGAATAAATCAACCATTTTATATAAGGGTAATTGTTTCTCTGGTTTTAAGTAGCGCTGTTACCGAAAATCCATTTTTGAGGTTGTTCCTAAATTGTCAATTTCGATAATCCGGCGCATCCACCATATGTTACGCCTATGGCTGTAACTGATAAGGACCCCTTTGTTCTTATTATATATATATATATATATATATATATATTATATTTCACATTGCCTAGTTTAATATTCCAATGTACTTTAATTTTGCTGAGTTAAATGAAATCACTGCTTGCAACATAAATGTGTATGCAATTGAAATCACATTACAACAGCTATGAAGCAATAGCAATTTAATTTAGAACTTTGGATATTGGGTTCGTAACAGTATTTCGAACTAATTTGATCATATGTGAACGATCTGGTAGAACACAAATATTTTGGCAATTGAAACAGTTGTTCTTAATTTATGTACGTTTAACGAATATTCCAATAATCTGTATAACCATCGAACATTAAATTTGTAATACTTTCACATTTGTCGTAAGAACTCGCATACTGTTGAACTAAAGCTGCCTGTTGAGTCTTATTAATCCTGTTAATAAAAAAATGGCCCACTGGAGTTTTCCAATTTTCGTCAATTGCAACCGCCGTGAACACTAAATCATCCGGAGTCATATCGGCTGAATCATTTTGAATCTGGTTTCCACAATTTAAATATCCATGATATTATTTCCATTAAATTTCACATGTCTGATTGCTATTTCATCAAAAACTAATGAACATAGTACTGGAGGAGGTGAATATTTTACTTTCAAAGTCAGCTTGTTAATGATTATGTAGTGAAGCCTGGTTTATCCTCAACTATTTTGGCAAAGTGTTTGGATAGGGTGGATATTTTAAAAACTTTTTTGTTACATAATTATAAGCTTCTGGTGAAAGAAATGCAATGTAAGTGCCGATTTTCGTAGTTTTTCATTATACTTACAGAATTTCTTGTAATTTCTCGACGTGGCCTGTCAATTATAAATGTGTTCACCCCAAAACTTTGTATCAAATATTTACTGTGCCGTTCCATAATTAATGTTTTTTGTTTCATTTTCTCAATTATGTATTTTGACGTAGAAATTTTCTTTATCTGTCGGCAATTACATAGGTCTATAAATTTCAAGTTTAGGAACGTTGTATTTCTGATACCTATTCTTATATACATCGACCATTCTGAATTCAATGGTGTGCTTAGTTTCTGGCTATCGCGTAAGATTTTTTCGCAGAATAGGAAAATGCTCTTGTTCATGAAAATATAACATCTTTTTTTTATTTTGGTAAAATAAAATAGTACATAATAACAATAATACATAATATTTTTAATTTTTTTAAATGAAACTTTACCAAATTAATTAGATTAAGTTTTTCTGGAATGTAATCTCTCGTTTATTTTGAAGACTCCGTCTCGAGATCTTTTTCTTGTATTTCACATCTGGGTTATCTCGCTTCAATGACCAGCGGTAATCAGCAATCATATTAACATTCTATCTCCCTTGGTATCGCCTTTCCATTTCCTTTATATTCTGGTGAAACCGTTCTCCTTGTTCTTCACTAACATCTCAGGGATGTCGTATAGGTGAGAATGAAGAAAATGGAGTTTAATGCTCATATTGCAACCCAATTTATGGAACTTATTCATCATATTTTGGACAATGTTTATATAGTCTAGTTGCTTGTTGTTTCCAAGAAAATGTTGTACAACATCTTTGAATGCACACCAGGTTTGACGATCAACATCTGTCATCGTCGGTTCAAATCTGTCATCAGATTTTAAAGCTCTAATTTGAGATTCAATGAAAATACCTTCTTTCAACTTTGCTTTGGAGAGTGAAGGAAATTCGGAGCAGAGGTATTTGAAACATTCTCCTTCCTTGTTTAAAGCCTTTACAAACTGCTTCATAATCCCCAACTTGATATGGAGAGGGGGTAGCAGTGCTTTCTGTGGATCAACCAAGCTTTCACGCAGTACATTCTTAGTTTCAGATAGAAGTCTTTCTCGGGTAGCCCATGTCTTTTGCGTGTAATGTTGATCACGCGCTCTACTGTCCCACTCACACGAAAAACAAGGGTACTTTGCGAATCCAGACTGCTGGCCCAGTAACATGGAAATGATTTTAAGATCATCACAAAGTTGCCAACCGTATTCGTGATGGTTTATTTTATTTAACAACAATTGAAGAAGTTTTTTTCAAGTGAACTGAGTGAGCAACGGGTCCGAGGCATGTTATATATTATATATATCGATGAATCAATGAATAGCCTCCTAGATTCAGAGTCATATTTTGCAGCTCCCAACGTCAATATTAAATCAGGTATGTTAATGCAGCACACCAACGATCCTTCTTGGGAAAAGTAGGGCACGAAATCCTTTTCACGGTTTCTGTAACAAGAAAACGAAGTTCCTGAGGCCAGCAGATGTTTATTTTGATGTCTGGATCCCAGAATTTGTGCAGCGTCTTTCGGAAGACCTAAGTCTCTTTGTGTGTGTGAAAACTTGTGGTTCCTGTGTTTCACATTCGAAAACGTCCATTTGATCACTCTCGTCAGTATCATTTTCAGAAGACATTTCTTTGCTGAAACTTGCAAATGTGGGTGGAATAGCGACATCGGGTATAATCAGTAACCTTTTTACCCTAAGGTGGAAGGTGTTACATTTCGTATTTTACATTTCATACATAATAATATACTACATAACATATTCATTCATTTCTACCTATATTAATAAATTTTCTCCACTCTTTCTTTTTCTTCACCATGATTGATGCTTGTACCATAGCGAGCCCTCTGTCATCGATTAACTTCTCTATATTTTGATTCCACGTTGTCTGTTGCCTTCCTCTGCTTCTCCTTTCTTGTCTCTTCGCTTCCCACACTCTTTTCACTATTCTCTCCTCGTTAATTCTCTTAAGATGCCCATACCATCGCAGTTGGCAGTCCTCTATTCGCTTTATTACTGGTTGCACTTTTAGCTGCTCTCTGATACTGTCATTTCTAATATGATCCCTTCTTGTGACTCCTATCACTTTCCTTAAATATTTCATCTCCATACTTTGAATTTTACTCTTGAGTCTCTTCGTCCGTGCCCAACTTTCACATCCAAAGGTTAAGACAGGTATAAACACTGATTTGCATATACTCATTTTCGTTTTTACCGAGACTTCTCTCTTCCCCAGGAAACTGGTTCTAAGACTGTGGTACACCCTTGATGCACTCTCAGTTCTACTATTTACCTCTACTTCCTGATTTTCTTGCTATCTAACTGTATTCCCAAGTATTTAAAGGTATCTACTTGTTCTATTTCTTTTCCATTTAATTTGATGTTTACTTGTACGTCTGAATTCCCGCTAACCATAATTTTTGTTTTTTCTACATTTATTTTAAGCTTCTTTTCTGTTAACTTCTCATTCCATATGTCTAAATTATTCTTTAGTTCTCTTTCATTTCTTGCAAATATAGCTAGGCCATCAAAAAACGCACATTCACTTATCCAGACTGGTTGTAGGTTTCTATATCCGACGTTTAATTTAGACGTTCTGGTTCTAGTTCCTTTCATTACATCGTGTTTGACCAAGTTAAGTAACGTTGGGCTTAGCACCCTTCCTTGCCGTACGCCTTCATTTACTGGAAACTCGCGTGATTGCATGTTGTCTGTTCTTACAACGTTCATGTTATTTTTATGCATGCTCATTATTGCTCTTATTAGGTTAGTGTCTATTTTCCTTTTTATTAGGCTTTCTTCTATGATTGCTCTTGAAACTTTATCGAATGCCTTTTCCAAATAGATAAAGGCTTGGTATATTTCCGCACCAGTATTCCTTACACCTTCAGTCATCTGCTTAATTGTAAATATGTGGTCTTGCGTACTCCTGCCTTTCCTGAACCCGCTTTGTGACTGTTTGAATTGTGGTTCCAATTCCTGTATTAATTTGGTTCCCAGAATTCGCTCATATACTTTGGATACTGTACTCAGAAGGGTGTTACCTCGATAGTTATTGCAATCTCTTCTATCTCCCTTCTTGAATATTGGCACGATGACGCAAGTCTTCCAGTCTCTTGGTACGCTTCCTTCATCCCACGCCATATTACATATTTTTGTTAGCATTCGCACTCCATTTTCGCCCAAATAATGTTATCTTGCCCTGCGGCCTTTCCCTTTGTAAGCTTCTTTATGGCTTCCTTGATATCATTCGACTGTATGTGCTCTCCTTCTTGTTTTATATCTTCTATACTGTGCATTCTTACATAGTTTCCTACATTTTTCTCCTCTTTCAGTAAATTTTTATAATATCCTCTCCATTTTTCTATTATATCTTCCCCGTTTGTTAGTATTGCTCCGTTTTCGTCCCCAAAAATAATAAAGAAATATGTATAGGAGTGATTTATAACTCTCTAGTGATCAGGGATTAGAGAAAGTAATTTTGTATACATTTTATGTGTAATTTGGATTCTTATTAGTCATTACTAAGAACTTTTCATTATTTGGTAATTAAAACTAACCAGCAAGTTATTTCCTCATGAGCCGTTCGCCTGAGTTAGTGTTCTTGTAGATTTGGCATAGAAAAAAAAAACGTGACGTGATGGATAAAAACTAACATCATATTTGTGATCAGCGACTCCAAATTAGTAAAGAACACAAGTCAAACTTAAAAACTTAAAACAACGAAACCTATGTAGACCTGTGTTATTATTCTGATGCAGTCTAACCTGTTTTTGATTTTATATTATTCAAATGGCTTATTTCGTGAAGTTTTCTTTTCAAAAATACTCTACTTGGTGAATTCCTCACTGATGTAACAAACGAAACCTCTTCTAAGGAGCAAAATTGTTTCAAGCGGTTCGCATGGGGTAGTATATTTGAAAAATATTCTACATGCATCTTCACTTGCAGCAATTGCACTGAGCTTGTACCTGAAACCGCTACCAATACAGGTGCCGATGGTAATAATGGTTTACAATCTTCCCTTTCATCGTGCTCTTCGGTGTATGCAGTTTTCCCCTACAGAGATAAATGTACTTTAACATTATAGTGAGTGTGTTGCTTTTTTGACCTAAGTATATTTCGTAATCTTACAATTACACTTGTCCATTTCAGTCTATTTATTGTAATCGTCAGTAGTGCTGCTTCTTTTAGTCGTTCTACATTAGTGTCAACAAGTACAACACTCCTCCAGAAAATGTTGAGAGCACAGTGCAGTGTTTTTTGTAGGCTCCTATTTGATTTTATTAACAAACTTAAAACACGATCTTCGTTTGTCGAGATTTTAGGAAATCTAGAATATAAAAAATATAGCACGTCACTGCATCTTTCATTACATACTACTAGAATTTTATACAATCAAAATATCAAAATAATTATCAGTTTAATTTTTTTAAGTTACTTTGGAAATGATATTTCCGCATGTTTGGTTTTCACGTTACTTTGAGCTATACTATACATCACACAACTCACCATTTTTAACAGATTTGTAACTGTCAATCAGAAAGGGTGACTAAATATGGCGGAATAACGTTACATCCGTCGCTCAAAATTAATGAACCTAGTACTGTAAGCACTCCTTCTACTCTTTTATGTTCTAAGGATGTAACCGTTCAGGAAACTATTTCTGGGTAACAGTATTGCTGAATAACCATATTTTAAGGATTCAATTCATATCTCAGTATTTTGAAGTATTAAAGAAACACCATATATTTCGTCTTTGCTTCTTCTTGAACGAGTGAGTTTGTAACTGGTACTTTCAAGTTATTTGGAAATTGGGTTGTAGATTGAAAGTTAATACGAAATAGGAATTTTAAATCTGAGATTATCTAAAGTAATCTTAGTGGAATTAGCGTAGAAGAGAACTCTTATAAGCATCGGAAGAGGCATTCTATCGTACTATACAAATTATATTTTAACAGAAACTTTTTGAGTGCTTATTTGAATACGTTGTATACGTCTCAGTTATCCCCTTACCCTGTTCTGTTTATCTGTAGTTTACGGGATACAAATAACATAGTTTGTCATCTCGTTCTGAATGACAAACTTCAACATGTGCTGAAAATGAGGTTCAATAGGGGAGGAATAAACAGGCTTTATTATAGTTGAGTTCCACCGCGCACTCGAACGACACGTTCACGTTTATTGATGTGTTTTGGGTTAGACAACGCCCGCGCAAGCATCAATATGTGTGAGTGGATTTAAAGCTTACAAGAAAAAGCGACTAATGTAACTAAAGGGGGTGTTAATAAATAACAAAGGGAGCCGTAAATTTATTAGACCTATAAGATTCAGGGCGCGATTGCTCCGAGACATCGAAATTAAACGCGATAGCGAAGAAGTCGCGCTTCGGGATCAAATATTGTTTGGGTAATAGAAATAAGATTACCGAGATCAGTTTCATCTTACATTGTAGCGAAACCCACCGAGACAGTAAAGCCGTATAGTTACTTCCTTTTGAATGCTAATTTTAAGAAGATTATGCGTTGTAATAACCAAAAAAGGAGCGTAACAGTACGCTTGCGCTTTTTCATACTTCTAACTGCATATTTATGAAAGTATCCAGAGAGTATCAAATTTAAAGGATTTAGAATTTCGGAAACAGTAAGAAACAAAGTCTTATATACAATAAATTCTACGAATTAAACGAATAAACGTGTTTCTTAAAGAATTAAGACTACTCATTGGCAGCAGGAATTACAAATATGCGTTGATGGGAATTCACATTTTTTAAACTGCGTGTTGGCTGCAGGAAAATAAAAAAATAAAATATATTTTTCGCAAAAAATTTTCCTTCTTTTACGAGTGTTATTGCAATAAATAAATTAATCAGTTTCGTTCATACTTGATTTTTATTACCTACGACACAGTTGTAGATGCAATTTAGCGGTACTTTCTCGTGCAAACCGTATAGAATCTACGTGGACGGACGCACTTCAATTCCCGTCAAGAGCAATTAAAAAAATAATCCTACACTTCCATTCTCGTCAAGGGATTGTCCAGGTACTTAATCGCTCACTTCAATTCCCGTTTGACCCAAAAATGCATTATTCGCATACCTGTAGGTCGTTAATGATAACACCCAAAAGTTACTCACGTTAATCCACTGGCAGTAGTTCCGCTAATGATAACTAATAACAATCAGTTAAGTTACCATCCCTTTGGAAAATGTTTCCTATAAATAATTATAAGAATTCAGAAAGGTCTCAGTTATTCCTAAGTTTACTTCGGTTGCAAAGTGTTGCTTTGGACGTCCGTTGCTTTTACTGTAAACAAGATGACCTTAGAAGTAATGCTGAGTGAAAAAGGAAAACCTTTAATATTATTTGAAAACTGTAAATTTTATAAATATCGTGTATTGAAAACAACAGCAGAGACAAGTTGGTGTTGCATTAAAAAGTCGTGCAGAGCAAAAGTGTACACTCTTGGTGATGAATCAAGTTTAGCATTAGCTAAAAAAAATGGTGAACATGAACATGAAACAGTGACAGAAAAAGTATTAAACCGACAAAAAGTGAACAATCAAGTGAAGAGAAAAGCAGAAGAGTCGACACATGAGAGACCGTCCAAAATTATACACCACGAAGTATCTCTTCATGGAGAAATGTTGAAAAGTCTCACTAATAAAGATATGACTTACATTAGAAATAATATGGGCAAGCAAAGACGCAAAGAATTTCCTAAGTTACCCAAGAATTCCATGGAAATTCAGAAATGTTTAAATTCGTTAGATATTCATACCGCAACGGGTGAGAAATTTTTGTTGGCCAACGATCATAATGAAGAAATTATTATATTTTCATGCACAAGTAACTTAGAATTTATGTGTCAACAAGAAGTTTTTTACATGGATGGTACATTTGAGTACTGTCCAAAGTACTTTCTGCAGCTTTTTACCATTCATGTATACCAGAACGACACATACGTTCCGGTGGCGTTTTGCTTATTAAAAAACAAGCAGAAATCCACCTATAAACAATTATTTCAAACATTGATTTTAAATTGTACGCAACTTGGTTTCTGTTTACAACCTCAAACCATAGTAGTAGACTTTGAACAAGCTATCCATTCGAGTATCGCAGAAATATTTCTGGACGTCAAAATTATAGGATGCAGATTTCACCTAGCACAATCGTGGTAAGAGAAAATTTATAATACAGAAATAATAATTATTTATATTTGTATTATTTTTGAAATATAGGTATCGCAAAATACAGGAAGTTGGATTGGCAAAAGAATATCAGGACAAAACTTCACTAATTGGTAAATGGTTACACTATAACTTTGGTTTGACATATTTGTTAGTAGACGAAGTAGGTGATGCATTTTCATTTGAACTGGCAGAAGGAAAACCCACCGACCCTAGGGTCTCCAAATTCGCCGATTATTTAGTAGACAACTACATAAGTGAAGATTCAAAATTTCCACCCCATATTTGGGCAGATAATTCCGCAGAGTTGTCACGCACCACAAACACATGTGAAAGTTTCCACAGTAAATTTAAATCATATTGCTCAATGCATCATCCAAACATATATGTATTTTTGAAAGCATTAAACGGAATGCAAACGGATACTTACATAAGAATTAATAGTTGTAATAGCCGGGAGGAACGTCAAACACGAAGAAAAGTGCTTACTTGTCAAAATTTTATTAGTAATAAAATTAATCAGTATAAAAATAAGGAAATTGGACGTTTAGATTTTATAAAATGTGTTTCTTATAAATTTGGAAATATAGTTGTGTAAGTTTTTGTAGAAATAGCATTTAATCTCAATACACCTGGTAATTTACAAATGTGTTTTTTCTAGGCAAATAAAGTTTTAAATATTTCAGTGAACTCTTGTTGTTTTATTTATACATCTATGTCAGCCCTATTACATATAGCAGGTAGATAGCGGACGGGAACTGAAGTGCGAAAATTGTCAGCAACTTTAACATTGACGGGAATGGATGCGTTGGATTAGCGGACCCTTACGGCGCACAGGTACTACAGATTACCTTGACGGGAATGGAAGTGCACCGACGTGGACAACGAGACAATAAAAAGGTTATAGAAAAGATGACCCGCAAGTATAAGGTTTTTCATATTTCCCCAACAATAAACTAAAGGCGCAAACATTTCTTGTCCGTAGTTCATTGCCATTGAATTCGTGCCATATTCTGCGGACGCAAAAAAGACTTGAATTTTCATTTTCGATCATTTAGGTGCGTTTTCTCTCAAATTCGCAATATTGCAAATGCGCTGCTTACGCGCGTCAACTGGAGATGATAAACTGTTAGGAAGGGAATATGAAACCAATTTCTTGAAGATATAAGTTTTGGTAAACTTCGCCTTAGTTCTGAAATTTATATTGTGGGCTTTATTTATTTATGAATGCAGAAGTTCTGTGTGATGTTCAAGGCCGCCAGGAACTTTCATTTTTCATCTTGCTACTGTACGTGCTAAACCAATCGTATAATGTATTCTTTGTTTGACTATATAGATTTAGTCACTATGTAACAAGAACAAATTTAATCTTGTTTGAGATTGTCGGGAAGTTTAGATAACTGTTTACACACTTTTGCTTTAACGAAAAGTTAGTAGACTTAAGGCTGTTCAGGGCCAAACTTATTGAACTTTTTTACACGAACGAAAATTGTTGTATTAAGTACTTATTCGGAACTTATTCAAAGAATTTTCCGTAGCAATTTCTAATTTAAAGTGTTCAGAATTTTTGCTTAATAATTCTGATTTGTTGGTAATTTTGTACACAGGACTGTTAAATGAAGAAACTTGGTATCGGAATTATCGTAAGAGACGAAAAGTTGTCTTAAGAACATTTGCACAGATTCCAACAATGTTTAATGATAGTGACACGGTCATATTGCTACGTAGATTAGCATTGAAATTTGTAAATTTTCCGCAATTTAACCCCCTTAATACATCTTCTTGTTACCAAGATCCCAAATTTGAGTCACTCTATGTATTAGGATAATAAAAGATTTGTTTGTTGGTGGATATAAATATTTCAGATACCTATACAATACAAGGTAATTGTCAAAGCATGTTATGCGTGTAACTGCTGCTCTGCGAAAGGCAATTCATATACTTGTAATTGGGAAATCGTGACAGTAATAAATTTAAAATGTTTTGTTAATTTTGAATTGAAAAGAGCTTCCAAAAAATGAATCCATATTTATTATTCTATGTCTATCCATATAGAGAGGTACGAATTACACGAAGTAATCTGACATTTAGATCACCGTAGGCATTCAAAAAAGTATTTTCAAGGAATTGTAAAGGTATTTAAAAGTTTCGAACCGGCAGTGGCGGCTCGCGGGTAAAAAATAGGTGAACTGTTGTTATAATAACCCCAATAATAACAAATAGAAAAAATATAATTCAATGTCAACTTACCTAGTTTTTGTAGACCAAGTCTATCCTTCTGTCCTTTAATGCAGCAAAATTATTTATTATGTCTTCGTAAAATGGTTGATTTTTGTTAATTCTAATAAGCGTTCTTTTTTAAATGAAATATTTTCCAAGGAAGAAAGCCTATCTTGAGATACTGCATTTCTTAAGTACGGTTTTATTCGTTTAAGTCAAGAAAAACTTCTTTCCACTGATGCACTTGTCGACGGAATAGTTAATATGAGGCAAAACAATTTGTAGGCTTCGGTAAAAATTTCTTTGTTCTCATTGAGATTTTGTAGTAATTCTTGGGTCTGTAGATTGCGGTAAATTTCATCGGCATAAAGAAGATTTAATTCGTTTTTAAGACGCTGACTTTTTGTAAATATTTTGTCATAAAATTGACCTAAACTTTCAAATGCTTTAGACGGAAAACACGAATCATATTGTTTGAATTTCGTAGTATCAGCTAAAGACGTGAATTGTAACTTATCGTAGTCTTGAAACCTTACTTCCATTTCCATTACAATGTGATCCAGTACTTCAGAAAACAAAATTCTATATTTTCTTCTAATGTCGTTATTTGTAAGGCTAGCATATTCCCGCTTAGAAATATCGATTTGTGTTATTTATATTTCCTTAGTCTTTTCGAAGAGTATATAAAAAAAATCGTCATTCCTTTTCCTTTTTAATAGTGCAATATTTTTATTTATTTTTGTAGCACGAAAATTAATATCCAATGTTTCCTTTTGGAGAACATCAAATAATGTCAGTGAGAGAAAAATATCATTAAATACTACAGCTAAAAATGTGAATTTAAAATTGTTGAAATCGTTTAAAAGCCGACGCTCAAACCCGAACATGCAGTTCAGAGGCTGATGGCGACTGAACTCTTCACTTGCTCGATTCACCGTGAACCAGTTGTAGATATTGACGTAGGCGTTACCATGGCGAGGGAGGTATAAGTGCAGAGGTAAAATACGTTTCTGGTTCACTCTTCGATACAATTGCACGAGTGTTGTATGTAAGATTGTTTAAGGTCACTACGTTGACGCTCGACAGACTACATTTAAAATTTAATTTTTAAATACAAGGGGCCCAGAAAAAATGTAATGTGTTCGTTTTCACTAAGCTTATTGTATGGACGAGTATGTACACCATAATTAAACGACTCCTAATAGGCGTAATGCCGATAAATAATTTGTTATGCAATTGAAATAAATATTCGCAATTGAATGGAAATTTTAGGTGAAGAGGTACTTCACCTACTTCACTTGGCGAGCCGCCACTAAGAACCGGTAGCATGAGTTAGGCATATTTTTATATATATATTTTAATTTGCAGTGTATGTGTAATAAGTTTTAGTTTTAAGCTAGCAACATACTTCTGTTTATCGCCATCGCAGTATAAAATACATACTCTTCACTTTTTGCTTAATTTATTGTCTCTATACTTCGAGATAGCGGATCTGTAATTATTTATGAAGGGAACTGTGAAGAATACATTTGATTTATGGCTGTTTTTGAAATCTTTTACGACACAAACTGAAATTCAGTGATTGAAACAGTATAACGTAGTACAGATACGATCAAATGTATTAAGATTTTGATGTAGTTTTGGGTGGAGTTCAAGATATAATTTAAAATCTAATATTTTAAATTTGAGACAAGTTTTACAGTAAACAGTCTTTGTATTGTTTCTTCGGGACAATAATAATTGTAGAAGGCATTTTTCTACCAGTATTGTACGTGGAATGATTTCTTAACCATTGCATTTTCTTTAAATTAAATTCTTCATATACAGGGTGTCCCACGACGTGAGGTCAATACTTCGTGTACGTAATTTTTAGACCAAATATAGTTAAAAATTCTAATAAAGTTATGCCCTAAAGTTATTCGTTTTCAAAATACAGAGTGTTAAATTATTATTCATTACATAATTATAATTTCAGAAAAGCCAATATTTATTTTTAATTTAGTTTAAATTCACTATAAAGATTGTTCAAAACTGCCACTGTTGCTTTCGAGACGACACATTCTGGTAGTCGCCGACTTGGAAATCTCAACTCATATTCGCGAGCAGCTGCTACTGAGTTTTCATCAAAAAAACCGTACATGTAATGGATATCGGCGTATTCCCGCGTTGTAAAAGTAAACATCAACACTTAAGTGTTAATAAGTGCAAGCAGAAAAATCAACTTTAAGGTGCTTTACTGTTTGACATACAAGTAAATAATATTATTTCCATAGTAACGTAGACAGTTTGTATCAAATACCACTTAATACCATTTATTGTTTCGGCTGTTTCAGTATTTAACTAAAACAGGCCAAACTTCTTTAATAGTCGATTTAGAGAAAATGACCACTCTTTAATTTCGAGTTCTTTTCACCTCTGCTACACGTAGGTGAAAGAGTGACCATGTGTTCGTATCCAGCCTGTTCAAGCCCTTTTAACTACAGATTTCGCTAGTCGTGTGGAATTTTGCCGCTGAATCGTTCAAAATCGAAACCTACATAATAGAATTTTATTCACGGATGAGGCAACATTTACAAGGAATGGACTAACGAACAGAAAGAACAGCCACTCTTGGAATTTGGAGAATCTACACGAAATCACAGTGTCAAATTATGAACATAAGTTTTCAGTGAATATCTGGTCTGTAATTATTGATAACATGCTTATTGGTCCATTGGTTTTTGGTAATCATTTGACCGCCGACAGATATTTAAATTTTAAATCATTAGGGAAGATTGTTAGATGATCTTTCTCTGGTGATTAGACATTGTGTGTGGTATATGCGCGATGGTGCCCCTGCGAACGTTGCGTTATGTGTAAGACAGTTTTTGAATCTACGGTTTGAAGGTCGTGTAATTGGTAGAGGAGAACAGCACTCCCGCCCCTCCGATCTCCGGACTTAACTTGTTTAGATTAATATTTGTGGGGCCATATGAAAGATATGATATATCAAACACCATCAGAAACTGTTGAAGCTCTTAGGAGACGCATTTTTGAGGCAGCAGAACTAATT